>JABUQX010079573.1:7500-10000 GCA_015478945.1 Trachelipus rathkii
TATACATTTGATCCCACACTTAACAACATTCTTTCCACCACACCTTTTTTAAAAAATATAAAAGCAAAATTTACTTAAATCTAAACTATTTTTTATTTTAACAATATTACATAAATTTACAAAATTTCATTAAATTTTATTTAGTCTTCAAATAACAACGTCCGAAGAGGATCCAGATAAAATAAGGATCGAAAGCTCACGTTCACAAACATCATATGAAGACCATGTAAATACTTTTAAATATATTCTTAAAGATTTATTGATATTAATATTTAAGGCCTTATACTATACTACTTAAAAAACTCGGCGAAAAAATTGCTCTGATTATACACTACAATAAAATGGACGTTACTAACATTAATAATTATTCCTTAAGAAAAAATTATTCAAATATCAGGACTTAATAAAATCCGCACATATTAAAAAGCTACAGTTAAAATTTTTGAAAGACTGTCTTAAAAATCTCGTATTACCGAAAAACTTTAATACCGAATTAACTACCTACTGATTTCTACTCACACTTTTCCGAAGGTACACAGAGAAACCCTCCTGGCCAAAATTTCTACTGTGAAAACTGACAGTCAAATAACATTCGCAAATGTTTTCACCAACTTTTAAGTATTTAGTCAATCATGGTACAAATTTTTCCCAAATGCAGATTTTGGGCATTTTCCACTACTTAACTGAACAAAGCACATAATTTAAAAAGATGTTGCATTCTCTTCAAAGAAAAGATTACTGGACCTTAAATTTAAAAACTTATATTACAATAGCCCCTGGGCTACTAACCTAACCGCGGATAGAATTATCAACTTATCAAATTATGAACTAAACAAAGATGAGGAAATACTTCTAAGTTATGGTCTGTCCTTTTCACTTCAAAAAAATGACCACCTCCTTCAATTTTGTACAGATTTCGAAACATGGAAGAAAAAAAGAACTTATAACTCTAACATTAATCATGATTTCTTAAAAGGATTGCTTTTGGATGGAATCATCTCTACCGCTCATATTAATAAAACACCCAAAAAATTTTATGATGCACTAATCTCACTGAAGAAAAATAATAATTTGGTAATATCCAGATCAGATAAAGGACAGAATCTTGTTATCCTAAACAAAGATGATTATCTTTCAAAATGTACAGACCTACTTAATGATACATCTACTTACACTTTACTCAATAAAAACCCTCTTCAAAACTCTCACAACACATTCAATCACAAGCTCAAAGTCATAACAAAAAACCACCCAAACCTTCTCCCTGTTCTAAAACCTAAGCTTCCCCGCATACCTCAATTCTACGGTGTTCCTAAAACAGGTGGAAAGAATGTTGTTAAGTGTGGGATCAAATATATATTCACCTTTTTGTATAAACTCTCCTCATGGTTGTCCAAACAACTGAAACCTTTACTAGGACATATCTCACCCTCCCACCTAAAAAACTCTGAAGACTTTATTCAAAAAACTCATAATATCTTGCCCCACAATAACCACATTCTCAGCTTTGACGTTACCTCCCTTTTCACGTCAGTACCTGTCCCTTTCACCATCTCCTTACTAGAAAGATTCTTTAACGAAAACAACTACAACCTAGATTACCCTTTCCCTTTCCTCAAACAACTAATTTTACTCACCCTTGAACACAATTTTTTCCATTTTAACAACACTTTCTACAAACAAAATTCAGGACTAAGCATGGGATCTCCTCTCTCCCCCATACTTAGCAACATATTCATGGAACTTATTGAACACTTTTTCATACTTAACCACCCTCTTCTTTCCAACACCACATGGCTTCGCTATGTGGATGATATTTTTATCTCCACTCCCTTAACCACCAACCCAACTCTCATACTTGACTACATCAACTCCATCCACCCTAATATAAATTTCACAATGGAACTCTCTAATAACCACACCCTACCTTTCCTAGATACCCTCCTCTCTTGGCATAATAGTCCTACCCTACTCTTTAGCGTTTACCGCAAACCTACTTTCAACCCTTCTTACATACATTGGTACTCCACACACTCTCAACACATTAAATCTGGTGTTCTTACCGCTCTCTTCTTAAGAGCTTTACGCATCTGTTCCCCTTCTCTTCTACAAAATGAAATCAAATACATTTTCAATACTTTCAAGAAACTCTCTTATCCTACCTACACAATCAAAAGATCACTTAAAAAAGCAAAAAATAAATTCTACAACCCTACCACCGAGACCAACACACACTCTCTCACCTATTTACCCATTCCTCACATACCACATCATCAAATCCTTAAAACTTTACCCTCAACATTAAGACTAACCTCCTCTAACACCTCGTCTCTAAAAAGAATCTTCAAACCACCCACTCATATACAAAATAACATCTCACAATGCATATACAAAATCCCATGCTATCAATGCACCTCACATTACATAGGCGAAACAAATGACTTCAAAAGAAGACTCTATCAACATAAACATGATCTTTCTTATGACTCTCAAAACTCCG
>JABUQX010079573.1:30000-45000 GCA_015478945.1 Trachelipus rathkii
ATAGTTTAGAAAGCATTTTATATATTTTATTATTTTGCTTCACTAATTTTTAATAATTTGAAAGAATGATTAGTGAGAATTCGTATTATGAAGAGAGTATGAAATTATAATTAACTAATCATGTATTGATTTACAAATAATAATATATTGTTATATAATTAAATAATATTAAATTAATAATAATAATAAATATGTAATAATATGACATGTAAAAACAACTACTAAACTAAATACTAATAGCTATAACTGTATTATGTAGATGGAGAATGAAACATTTACAAACACAATACTATAATTACAATAATATTAATAATAATAATAATAATAATATAATAATCAAATAATAAGGAATATATTAAAATAATAAAAATAATAACTTAAAAATAACTCGCCTTTTAATTTTAAAGGAATATTCTCCCCCCCCCCCCTCACTTCCCTCCGCCAAATATATAATAATTATATAAATAATAAATAAATAATTAATATAATATAATAATAAATAATAAATAAAATAATTATAATAAGATAGAATAATAAAATTTAATATTTAAATTAAATAATACTAATATTAAAATTTAATAAATTAAATAATAAATTAATAAAATGAATATATAACAAAACTATACATAATAATAATAATCAATCCATAATAATTAATAAAAATTAATATATAGATTTCATATATTAATACCTCCTATAAGCATAGTTTTACCCTCTTTTACCCTATCCTATTCCTTCTTCAGTAATTCCCTATTTCAGAAATTATATTTTAGCTGCCTTAGTCAAAAGCTTTAATATCGAATATTTTATTATTAATTGAAATAATAATAACTAAAAAAAAGTAAGAAATTAATTTTAATTTAATTGAAACACATATAACTTTGTTCACTCAAGTGAAGAACCAGCCTGGTAGCCCGCGGTGGTCTGCCATGCATTAGATAGGGAGAATAGAAACACAGTATACTCAAATCTACGAAGTATATTAATTATAATTAATAAAATATAAAAACATGATCATGATGACTGTAATACATTCAGTCTTTTCTTAACCAAAAACTCTCTCATAGATACATTAATAGATTCTGTGTGATATTAAAAATAAGAGACTTATATGAGCATTATAATTAATACACTCATTATATATAAATAATATAAAGCTTTATAGTGTGAAGATAATAACTCCAAAAAAATTAATATACATCATATAAAATACTCCTTAAATATATTAACTAATTATTAAATGAACATTAAATATATAATTTACCAATATTTTTTGAAATATATTAATTAATCTCACATCAAAAAATGTATACTGTCAATATATTCATGTTATAAATATACAATGATATAAAATTCATAGAAAATATGACATTTTACCATGTACTTATCCAACTATTACTAAAGACTTTAAATATTTATCTCAATATCCATATCTTGGTTTAGTAAAGTGTATCGTATAATAGTATTTAAATATATACATATATAATAATATAATAAAAATAATCTAATAGATTAATTAACTAAAACAGAATAAATAAATATAATTAAAAATTAAAATATAAATTAATATTATTATTATATAATTATATTTTAATATTATTCTTTGTCAAACTTATATAATTTATACGAGAAATAATAAAACACATAGACTCATATCAAATCGAGATCATCCAATAATTAATAAGAGCATATAACATATGAGAGCGCGCCTTAAGCCGAGCGCTATCAGCGGAATGCAAGAGCACTAATTCCATAATTTTAATTTAAAATAATAGATAATAATAAATAATAATAATAATATAATAATAATAATAATAATAATAATAATAATAATAATATGAAATGAATATATAATCATAATAAAAATGATAATAAGAAATAATAATGATAGTAATTTTAATAATAAAAGTGTCTGAATAATCTACCTGATTAACTCATCCACACCTATAGTAAAATTATAGAGAGATTTAGTTAATATATATATTAAAATACAATATAATAGAATCTTCGATAATTGAAGTTTAAATTTAATTATATATTATTTATTTATATATTATTAGTAATAATTATATATAAATAGATAAAATAAATAACTCAATATAAGATTAAATTATATTATTAATATAATACAAATTATAAATAATAATAATATAAATATTGGATATTAATTTAATAATACATACAATAATAATTAAATAAATAATAATATAAATAATAAATATATAATATAAATATAATTATAATATATATATAATTAATAATAATAATAATAATAATATCGAATGGTTATAAATGATTAATGATACCATGACTCATAATCCTTGACTTCTCAATATAATAATAAATAAAATTTAAATGGTAATGTACTTATAATATTTTAAAAGAAAATAATAATTAAAAATCACTATTATGATAGGCTAGTACTTTAAAGGATATAGTGGGATCAGAGATACACTATAATAATATAGCATATCGATTATAATCTTGTATATTACTTAATTAAAGTATATACGTCTTCTTATAATATATAAATAATAATGATAAATTAAAGTAAAAAATAATTAAGTAATAATAATTAAATTATATTGAACATATAATTAAATAATAAATATATTAATAATTAAATATGAATAATAATATAATATATATATAATATTAATATAATATAATAAATATAATAATTATTAAATAATTAATTAAATAAATATATATAAAATATATAAAATAGTATATATAATAATAATTAATATTTTAATAGAATTTGTAATTCAGAAAATAGTTTAATTTGTTTGTAGATAAATAGGTTAGTGATTTTTAAGAATGCATTTAAAAGTAGTAGTAAATTATATTATAATAATAATATAATATAATATATAATAATATAATATAATATAATAGTACTTTCTCTCTATACGACCATTTACAGTATTAATTAGCTACGAAATACAAATAGGGATAAATAATTAATATATAAATAAAAATAGCTTAATATAGTAATACGCTACCATATAAACTGTTTCTATAAATAAGTAACTTTAACTAGTGGAGTTTAAGAATATAGCTCCCTCTGAGTTAATTTATATATAGATAATAAGAAGTTTCTAGATATTTTCTATCGAGAATACGAACCAATGTGAGGTGATTCCTGAACATTATTTGAAAGGAGATTCTTCATACAATTTCTTAGCTCTCCTTTTTATTAAATATAAATGCTCTTGCTTCGAGAACTGTTTCGATATTAAGAGTTAGAAATTGTTCTGCGTATTCAAGTGTCTAGTTGTTATATGGCGCAAATATAGTCTCAACGGCAAGCAGATTATTGTACTGTTTCTTATGGAACTCGATTTGTGACTTTTCTGAGTGTACCTCAACTTATTTCTTGAAATATTTTTTTGAATCACAAAAGTATTAATTTTGATAAGTTTCCTTTTGTTTTTATATTTAAAAGTAATATATATAATAATAATTAAATAAATACCTTAATTAATATAATTATATAAATAATATATAATTAATATGAATATATATAATATAATTATTATTTATTATTAAATAATAATAATAATGATATAAAATAATATACAATAATAATAATAATATATAATAATAAATAATAAATAATTAATAATATATATATAATATAATATAAATTATAAATAATAATAATTAAATAATAATAATATATAATAATTAAATATAAATAATATATAAGTATAATCATATAATAATTAAATATTATAATAACATATATAATATATATTTTATCATAATAATAAAATTAACATTACACTATATTTTAACGATATAGTGAGACATAATATTAATATCAACTACCATAAAATCTATTTCAGTAGAGTGGTAACATCTAGATAATGGAGAGTGACCAATCAGGAATAAAATTACAGTAAACCTATATAAGAATGAGAGAAACACGAGAGGTAATTCAATCAATACCTTAGATCAGACTAACTCAACGTAGTTGTATGAGCATGTACAATAAGGTGTATAAATTACTTAAGTACCAATCACCAGTAATTATAGATTATATATAACATCACCAAACATTGCACATTAATAAACATGATAAGATAATTTGAACTCAGCGTCTGCTCGTATGAGAGGAGCGTGAATGTACTCAACAATCTAACTAATAATATATGCACACTCCACGTACGAATGTCGAATTATTATAATAAATAATAATAATTAATATTAATTAATAATTAATAATAATAATAAATAATAATAATTATATTAATATAATTATTATATATATATATTATAATAATATTAATAATATAAATTAATTAAATTATAAATTTATAATATAATAATAATAAAATATAAATAATAATATAATAATAATATAATAATAATATATTAATAATAATAAATTAATAATTAAATTTTAATATAAAATATATAAATTAATAATAATAATATAATATATAAATAATAATATATAAAATAAATAATAATAATAATAATAATTAATAATGATAAAATATAATAATAAATATAATCAAATATACAAATAATAAATAATAAATATATAAATAATTAAATTATATAAATTAATAACCATATATTACCCCACTTTCTAGTATATTTTAAGTCAATTAATTAAAATAATAATATATGATTAAAGCAACTTAAAAATTTATATGAATATAAGTCTGAACGAGAAAAGATCACTATTAATATAATAATCAGATAAAATCGAACTCTATATCTAACTTAATATTACTATAAATAATCGCTAAAATATGTATTATATCAGAGCAAATAGTTGGAATAATAGTAAGTTACATCAGATAATAATTACAAATGAATAGAAAATGATCATAATCATTAAGTTCAACCTTTCGATATCCTCAACAACTATTTGAGATAATTCTTGTAATTATCTAAATAATCCTCCCTATCTTAATAATCTAAATAAATGAAATAATTATTTTAATAACATCATTAGTCTCTGTTGACATATATAATCAATTAAAATAAATTTAATCATATTTTAATTAAATATATTATATTATAATTAAATCAATAAATATATAATAAATAATAATAATAATATATATAAATATAATTAAATATAATAACTAATGATATAAATAATTAATTAATAATAATTAATATATAATAATAATAAGATAATAATTAAATTAAATATAATAAATAAATAATACATAATAAATAATAAAAATTAAATATAATAATAAATATTAAAAATAATAATAATAATAATTAATATATAATAATATAAATTAATTATTAAATAAATTAATAATAATTAAATTAAATAAATATATAAATTAATAATATAATTAAATTAAAATATATATAAATAATAAATAATAATAGTTATTATATATATAATTAAATAAAATATATATATAATAATTATATAAAATAATAAATAATAATAATAATAAATATTCATAAAAACATTTAAAAAAATCTTCACAATCACATAACAATAAATAATAAAACTACTATTGACAAAGTAGTACTTAAGAGGGAACTCACAGATGACTCTATATATCTAATTATCACCTTCCAAAAAAATCATATCATTAGGAGGATATTAAATAATAAAATAATTAAAGAGTGCCATAATAAAATCACACATATATCAATCCATCCAAAATCAACTAACTATAGAAGAAACGTTTTTAAAATATACTTATGAAGTTGCGATTATCTAAACTGGTATGCAAATATGTTGTCACTATTGCACTTTATATTTAGATAATTTATTACATAATAAAATGGGATAGATAATGAAATACATATATCTATCCTGGAGTGGTATACCTACATTCACAGAAGGAGAATGAATGAGAGTCATATGGGATAATTAATAAATAATAATAATAATAATTAATAATAATATAATGAAATAATTAATAATATAAAATTAAATTATAAATATTAATTAAATTAGTATAATAATAATAATAAATAAAAAATATATACACTACATAATATTATATAATATATAATAAATAATAATAATAATTAATAAATTAATAATATAATAATTATAAAAATAATATAATAATAATAATTAATAATAATTAAATAATACAAAATTATTATATATAAATTATATAATAAATAATAAATAATTAAATTATTAAAATAATATATAATTATAAAATAATTAAATAATAATATATATATATAATATAAATAATTAATAAGTATAAATAAGAATAATTAATATATAATATATATTAAAATTATTAATTAATATATTAAATATATAATTAAATTATAAATATAATATAATAATATATATTAAATATAATAATAATAATAATAAAAATAAAATAATATATAATATAATAATAATATAATTACAAATATTCTTACACTGATGACCTTAATAAATACAGAGCACAAAAAAAATATAATTTATAAATAACAAAAAAATAATAAATACAAATAATAATTCATAATAAATAATAATAATAATAATAATAGTAATAAATAATAATACTAATATAATATGAAAATAAATAATCCTAATAATAATTAATGTAATATAATTAAATGTAAATTTTATAAATTAATAAAATGTGCAAGAATTATGAAGTAATGTCAATCTATAACTAGTCGAGTAAATATACTAGCTATAAGTAAATAATAATAAAAATTAAAATTAAATAATTAAATAATAATAATATTAATTGAATAATAATAATAATATAATTAATTAATAAGAAAATATAGAATTAATTATAAATAGGACAATAATAATAATAATTATAAATATAGCAATATATAAGTATATATTTATATATATATATATCAATAATACTACGTATTATAGAATAGCTAATGGAGGTATGTGAACTCGATAAGATATTGAGAGCACTGTATTAAAATAATAGTTAATATATAATAGCAGTAACTAAACACTAAACACAAAGTACCTAATCAAGTATTTAATATGTAGTGAGAGCGGTAAAGAAACTATCAGATCACACTATCTCACTACCAGCCGCGATCAGACAAAGTCGAGTATTAATGATAGAAATGATAATTAAGCATAGATGGAGTTAACTATAGTATATGATAATAATTAAATAGCCAATCTCGCAGATAATTAATAAATACATTCAATATACTAGAGAGCCCATGAATAATAATAAATATATATATATAATTATAAATTATAATAATATATAGATAATTAATAATAATAATAATAATATATTTAAAATTAAATATAATAAATAATAATATTATATTAGATAAAGTAAAATTATATATATAAAATATTATATAAATAATCATATAATAAATATAAATAAATTAATTATAATTAAAATTAATTATTAAATTGTCTTAATTAAATAAGATAAAATATTAAATTATAATATAATACTTATAATAATAATAATAATATATAAAATAAATTAAATATAATTAAATATAATATAAATAATTAATAATAATTAAATAATTTAATAATAATATAATTAAATAATTAAATTATATAATTATAATAATTAATAAAATAATAATTATAAATAAAATATTAAATAATAATATAATTATAATTAATTAATTAAATAATAATATATTATATAAATATAATAATTAAATTAAATATATAATATATAAATTAATAATTAAATAATATATAATTAATTGAGTTACAGATTTCAGATTGAGGTGTAACTATAATATTGAAATAGGAATATAACTAATATAGTAATCATGAAAAACCAAACAGAATTCTGAGAGCTAATAGAATTACATGAGAGTATATATAAATAGACATATATAAATATACATTAATATATATAAATATAATTAATATTAGATAACTAATATTAAATATAAAATTTATAATATAACAATAAAAAATAATAAATAATACGAGAGAATAAAATAATAACAATTATAATATTAAAATATACATAACAAGAATTAAATTAATAATTTTGATATTGCATTCTATGAAAGAGGTATTAAATAAAGTATTAGAGTTTTCATTATTTTAATATAATTCATTATTTATCATATTAATAATAATCTAAATTATACGTTTTACTAATAATTAGAGTAGAGTAGAACAAATATATAAATATATAAAGAATTGCAAAGCATAGGAATATCACATTAATTATAATTAAATAAAATAACCAATAATTTTCAATGGCTTAAACTCATCAATATTTTCAGTTTTAAATCATATTTAAAATTAATAATGAGATATACTCTGAGTAATTTTATTAGACTACTCGTATTTTTTTAAAGGTGAATAGACTAATACACTATTCAAAAATTAATCAATAAAGAAAATATAAATAAATGAGTGTATAATACGAAAAAGAAAAAGAAAGGATTAGAAAAAAAAATTAACGTACACAATAATAATAGCTTTAACTCACTATATATTAAATCATTACACGAGAGTAATAGAATAAATGACGATATATTCAGCAGATTATGATAAGAAAAAGAAATTGTATAAGAGAGATACAAATATATAACACTAACACAGTAAAGAAAATCAGCACGTATGAGTTACTCAATAAATAATTTGGAGTAATATATGATCTTATTCATTATAATTCTTGGTGAATTAAACAATGAAGGTAAATAGTATTCGTAATTGATAAATGGAAGAGAGATTCAAAAATACCTTGAAGTGAGTAAGGATAAGTAGGAGGGGTCGATACTGATATGGAATAAAATGAATGAAATAATAATAACAAGAAAATATTTAGGAGTTCACTATTAATAACAAAAACGAGACTAAATTAATTAAAATAATAACAATAATTGAGTAAAGAAAATAAAATAAAACGAAAGAGTTAGAACAAATCAGGAAGAATACAGAAATCAAAATAATAATAATAATACGGAATAGTACGAGATGAGAATATCATAGAGGTAAATAGAACAACCTCAAGTAATGCGAGAGATAAGTTGTTATCGTATATACCAATAAAATCAATAGCAGAACTAAATAGGATAAATACGAGGAGTGAGTAAAAAGGGAGTAAGGTATTATGTTATGATGTTAAGTGGATTATATAGGATTAATACTTCGAGAGTGTGTAGCTGGATAAGAGTAGAAAGTGGTATATATAAAGGAGACATGGAAGAGTCAAGATGATATCTGACATATATTTGTTAGCATAAGAGATGTATGGATTGGTAATTGAGACGATAATGCGAGATGGGAGAATAATAGGCACTCAGTGTGAGATAAGGGAATAGCTGGCAAAAATAAATTGGAGTAGAGTGATCATAATGTATAACTTGAAATATATGGTGAGTTGGTCATATATAATATTCAGTTTATACTGGGTGAGTAGAACAAGATTGAATGTAAATAGAGAGCAAATGGAGAATAGAAAGCAGATGTAATTAATGATATACATTTACGAAGCAGAGGTGAGGGAAACAGTGCAGGAAGGAATTAGATAAAGAAATTGATATGAAGAAGAACAGAGTGATATAATGGATTAGAATATAAGAGCACGAGTTATGGAGTAGTCACTTAATAACTAAGATGAGATAAGAATTATAGATTAGCCGAAGCTATTATTTGTGCTCACCCATTCTTGAGATAATAGTGAAATCGTGTAAAGATAACGTGAGTGATGGGAAACTCCGTACACTCGATTGACCTTTACAGATAGAAATGAATTGCAATAGAACGGGAGGTATACATGATGAGAGATAGGAGAATTAATGTAAGTACAGGTGAGATATGAAAGTATAGAAATAATGATAAGTACGAGTGATACTGTACGAAAGTCAAGTGAGATAAAGCACTGAGAGTGAGAGAGTAATGTGAAGATGAGACTCGGAGTAGCAATCGAATAATAATGTAAGCGTGGAGTAATGAGAGACAGAGAAATGAGAATATAGAGTGACATGAGCGGAGAAGTACATGTTGAATCAGGTGAATAGAATAGTGGTTGTTTGAATATTAGTATGTCGTTTGACAGGCTGCTGAGAGACTGAAGTTATATAATATAAATAAATTTATATTTAAGGTATAATAAAAAAATAGCTATACAATAGATACGGCTGACCAACTGGTTTCTAGCCCACACTACCCCGAGTTAACGAGTGGTAAAAAAAGCTGAGTGTGACAGCACGTATAGATGCATGTAGACGTATAGAGTAGAAGTTTGAGTCATATTTCTAAGAAACGAGACCAAGAGGCTGAGGAGAGGTACCGAGAATCAGTTATTACATCAGAGGTGAAGTATTTATTTGCAGCGAGCTCTTTCTGAGTACCCAC
Organism: Trachelipus rathkii; assembly: GCA_015478945.1. Classification (NCBI taxonomy): domain Eukaryota; kingdom Metazoa; phylum Arthropoda; class Malacostraca; order Isopoda; family Trachelipodidae; genus Trachelipus; species Trachelipus rathkii. The sequence goes on from JABUQX010079573.1 coordinate 40,283, forward strand.
ATCCATGAGATAGCCCTACGGCAGTATTTTGTCGTTTTAGAGGAGTGAATTTTCGTGCTCGTGTAGTGTTGAGAGAGTGTTCTCTCAAGATAAGAGTACGAGAAGATTTTATGTGACTGGAGCAGATTGTTTGTTTCGTTGTTTATACGCCGTTGAAATCTGGTTTGTGTAGACTAATTAGTTTAACAATAGAGCACTCATTTGTTCTGAGTGTTCCTATTTTGGTTGAAATTTGAAGAAGATAATAATAATTATGAACTCAAAGCTCTGAGATAACTAAGATTAAACTGGAAAGAAAGAGTGCCAAGTAACATGACGTGAGGGAGTAGATATACGTGAAGATAACGAGAACGAATATGATAATAATAAATAGTCGTATTATGAGCACTTAAGTAGAATTGGTAGAGCTAAATGAGAGTATAAATGACCACATAATCAATATATTGATTAAATAAGATAGCAAGTAAATTAAATAATTAGTATTGAAGATCAATTTTGAGGTAATAATAAGTAAGTGACATGGGGATAAATTGAAGGGAATTATTATGATGAATAAGGTGATGAGAGGAATTGAGGATGAGGATACTAGTATAGAGTATGGAATAATAGGAGTAAGATATATTGATGAATAACTAACAGGTAAGATAGTGAAATAGAGAGAGGAAACGAGATGAATTAAGTGAAGGATGGAACAATGTAGAGAGCAGACAGATTTCCACTAGTGTGCGAGTATAATCATATGTTAAGTATAAATACTATAGATAATGTATAATATTAATTCTGATAACAACACTTAATAGAAAGATTGAGGAATAAATCACAATAATAATAAAATACGATAAAAGCAATATTCAAGTGAGGACAGTGAGGTAATAGCGAAATTTGCATATATTTGACTGAGACTACACACTCAAATAAATGCGAAAAGAATGACGAATCATGTGTTGTTAGGAATTTAGCATACTGAGCATAAGGTAATAGATCAGAAAGATATATAGTACAGAAAAATTATATTCCATAGAATATTGTAGATGAAGTACTTTACTAAGAACAATTTGTGAAAAATTCGACACTTTTATTGAGTGAGAGGAGCAAACCCATATCAGAGGACGAGAGAGTGGCAAGTAATCTTTATGACAGTATTGAAATAAAATTCAAGAGATTCAAGAAATCCATCAGATCAGTACATAAAACTAGAAGACATAGCTTAGAGACATAATATTCTGTAATAGGAGTAACAGATTCATTAGTGTATTAATAAAGTAATAATGATAAATGATATAACTGAATTCAATATGATTTGATTAATATAATAGTCAATATACCAGTAATCACTGGAAATGGGCCAAATATCAGAGCAGATTAGCACTAATGTATAGTCAGAATATAGTAATAAAGAAAACTGAATAATCAAAAGAAACATTTAAAAATTGAGAACACAACAGAGTTAACTCAAATTGGTACAATTACAACTAGATTGTTTGACTCTCAGAAATAATGCAACAAGTATCTTATCATACAATCAACTAGCAGGAGTTCGAAGTATGTTGTAGAATATGAATTGTAAAGTTGATACATATATGATGATCAATTTGGAGTGGGAAATATAGACACTAAATTATATAAAAATGAGATAAAATAAATGTAATTTCTTTGATAAACAATAAACCTAGATCATATGCAATAAATATTTGGGAGAGTACTGATAGTATTAATAAATAATAATTTAAAGAGATGACAAGAGATAAGTAAGGAGAGAACTAAATATACGAGATTTATGTGAGATTTGACATCACATAATGCTAGAGATAAGTTCTTAAAGTTAAATATTATAGTAAAGTTAAGTATAAAATCAGAGTAATTAGAGTTATTTACAATTATAATTGCCAGTATTAATAATAATAATAAGCGTATTATACCTATGATAATCTAATGGAATAAATTAGAGTAGGATAATGACGAATAATTTACATTGAATTGTATATAGTATGGTGACAGATTAGATTAAATTACATAATAAAAGAGAAGTGAAGTACAAATATAAATTAATAATATAGAATAGTATGTAATAAATAATAATATAATGGAATTGATAGAGTGTAAATAAATATTTTTTGTAATAAAAATATTATACGAGATAATAATATAATATTGACAACATATAAAAGAGATGCACGAATATATTAGACATCAAATACGCTAATTATGAGGAAATATAGTGATGGATAATACTCAGAGATAGGGAGCAAAAATAAGAAATGAAATAATATAATAATTACAAAATAAAATTATAAATATAATAAGTTGAAAGAAATAATATATAAATCTGCTAGTAAAGGGATACATCAATATAAATGTATTAAATAATACTAATATACATATAATAAAATATGATTAAATAAATGAGATAATACAAGGAATTGTCTCGTGTATAATTTAATATATTAAATAATTTTATGAGAGTAATTAAAATAATAATATGAATAATAGCGATTCAATAATCATGCATTATACAGGTAATTTTGAATGCGTATATGATCAATTGCATATGAGATGAGAACTTAGAAGAGAGTATCACAAGTAGCTGATATGGATAGTAATCCAAGAGATATATTGGACAATGACGAGAAATCTACAGTCAATTAACATAATAGAATGTCAATCCACTTGAGAGTTTTAACGATAATTTTCAGAGAAATGTAACTATATGAAAAGGTAATTACTATAGCTAGAATTCAATATAAATAAAATCAAACGTAATATTTGGAGAGTTTTACAGAATTACTTTTAGATCATTAATACATAAATAAAAATAATATAATAAAAATATAGTAAAAAAAATATAAAACATATAAATAATATTAATATATAAATTAAATGTAGATTTGAATATATAAAAGGAAAGAGGGGAATATAAAATTAGATAAATGTTAGAGAATGATTATAATATAAAAAGTATAATTGTTAATGAACTTATATAAAGTACCTCATATTTTTCTATTTCTTGATTTAGTAATAGTATTATAGGCGAGAACGTATAATATTAAAATAATTTAATCATAATTTATAATTTAATTATAACAATAGTGGTTACTTATAATAAACCTATAATAAAATTATAAAATGGTTAATCTATAATATCTATATAATAATCAATAATATATACATTAATAAAGAATATAAAATCAACTGAATAGTTTTTTCATTATAAACTCAATACGTAAATGACATCAACATAAGAACACGAAATCAAAATATTATACTAAACTGAAAGTCTGAGAAGTGGAATGGTAAAAAAAAGAGAATTAAAAGAAAATATAGATTTAATAGAATAAAATTTAAACGTAATAATACTACAAAATATGCTATATACCTCATCTATTAATAAGCTATCTGAATGAATATACGTTGTGTAGAAGATTCAGAGCAACATAAATTACAACCAAAGAAATCATGCAATGTTGAGATAAATCATAAAAATTAAACTTTTAGTGAAAAAATTGAGCTTTACAGAATTATAATATAATTAATTCAGAGATAATAAACTAAAAAATAATAGTATAATAATATAATTATTTAATGAGAATTTGAATTAAATAGGAAGAGATGATTCAATAACTCCTTATTGTGAGAAAGCAGTGACTGAGAGCGGGGCTCGACTGTGACACAAAAGAAGAAACGAATTATTATATCACCGTGATGAAGTGGTTTGGTGTGCGCGCAGAATATCAACGGTATTAAGAGAGATAATGACTAAGAAACGAGGATAGGTGACCAATAATATTTATATATTAATAATAATATAATAATATATATATAATATTATATATATATAATATATATAGTATATGTATACCGATGCATGGAGCAGATGTAGGTGTCAGCATAATATTAATATATATATTACTATATCAATAATGACTGAATGATCATAGCCAAGTATGTTAATATGTGTATAAATTAATAATAAATGTAATTTAATAGATATAAATCATATATAATAAATTATAAGGATTATATAAAGTCAAATTTTATATACGCGTACTTGTATGTAGATCATCGTGAGTGGGTAGTGATATATCTATTTATCACAGGGCTCTGACACCAATATTTATATATTTATATATATATATATAATATTATATAATCTATATATATATATATATATAATTATATATATATATATATATAATATATAATATATATATATATATATATAATATATATATTATATATATATATATATATATATATTGTCAGTAATGAGAAGAATAGTAAAGAAATCAGGTATTAGACGAGGAAAATTACACAACACAGTGTTGCAATTAGTAACCTCATTTCAGATATTAGGGAAATATATATATTTTTGTATAATTTTAATATTTGATATAATTAATTTGATAAATATGAACTATATAATATAAATTGTATGTGTATCTATGTTATAAAATGATTAAATTGTAAAGATAGTAAGAAAACGAATGAATTTTATTATTAATTATTTTTATTATTATTTTATTATTATTATTTTATTATTATTATTATATTTTATTATTAATTATTATTATTTTATTATTATTATTATTTATTATTATTATTATTATTTTATAATTATTAAATTATTATTATTATTATTATTTTATTATTATTGTTATTATTTTTTATTATTATAATAAGTATAAGGGTCAGAGGGGTCTTTTCCTGGTATTAATTTGGGT
>JABUQX010079573.1:47500-50661 GCA_015478945.1 Trachelipus rathkii
TATCATAAAATTTGGTGAAATGTGGATGTTCGCAAATGATGATAATGATGGTGATGGTGAAAGACGACAGTACAATTATTTGCCAAGGAATCATTTTGAAGGAATTAGTGACTTTCAGTTTAAGGAAAAATTTAGGCTAAATAGATTACAATTTCAGAACATTATAAATCAAATTTATTATATTTTATATTTTTAAAATATTTTATTTAATATTTCATGTTTAGAAAAGTGTCCCATAATTGAAGTTTCTATTCTGAATAGAGAATTTAATTGTGGATCACCTGACCAACGAACAGCTGATCTGTATTTTGATGGACACAAACAAATCGACGTTTTGCAAATTTTTAAATTTTAATAATATTTCGATTTAAATATAGTTTTAAAAATCTAAATGGAATGCTCTAATTATTTTTTTTTGTTTTATATATATTTATTTATATATATTTAGGATATATATATATATATATATATATATATATATTATATAATATATATATATATATATATATTATATATATATATATATATATATATATATATATATATATATATGTTCGCGAATATATATAGATCGTAGTCATAGTGCATGTTTTAGAGCATTACCAGTATATATATCTTTGTGTATAAATATTTAATTTAAATAATTAATATAATCAGAGATATACTAATATTTTAGTCCAATATATTTTTTTTTTTAAAATATTAACGGGCAACGTTATATATATTGATTGTATATAATTCATATTCGTATGCATTTATATATTCTTTGATATTATATAGTCGTCTCAAATTGTTTAAAGAAAGCAGTACACGTTTTTCTTATTTTTTTTATTATTAAAATATTTAAATTTTCCGAGCACTAACACTCCTGGGAATAGGATCACGCATATTTTAGGGAGCTTTTTGCCTTCTGGGTTTGTCGTTAATCCAGATAAGGAATATACTTTATATCCACTGTCGGACTTCTACAGTTTCCTTATTCGTGAATCAGGTTACATGCACTTACAGAGCACAAAGCCGGATACGCTAGGTAAATACTAATATATTTTTTTGAAGGTGGCTTTAAGTCAGCTCGTATTGACAAACTGAATTGCTCAAATGAAAGTGAGACTCTTGTCCTATTTTTATAGCAGATTGTCTATGGGGGCCTGGCCAATGGAAAGAAAGTAAGTTCGCAGTGAAAGTAGACAAGGTTGTTGTTTGATATCCTGACAGTGTGTTTGTTGGTTGGTTGAGTTTTTCAGTGTATTTATTGTTTTCCACATTCTGGCGTTAGTCGTGTGTTGGATGTTTTTGATGAGGAAGGTTTGGAAGCTGTTTGAAGAATGTATGTTTGTTAAGTTTATGATTTGGGTGTTTAGTGTGAAGATGACATCATAGTTTTAGAAATTTGGTTCTGGATAGTTTTCGGGTAGGTAGGCTTCTTATATCATGGCCATGTGTATGATGTGTTGTTTTAAGAAGACTTCTATTTCTTTGGTCTTGTTGTTTGTCGTTTGTGTGAATTGTATATGTTTATGTTGTGGGTTTGTATATGTTGTAGGGGTTATTGTGGGTGGAGAGCAGACTTGGCAGATCCAATTGTGTTTTGAAAGGGGTAGCGTAGTGAAAGAAGAACAGTGTTTGTGAATTCATTGTTTGCATCTATTTCAGTTTATGGAGTATCTTCTTACTATCTTGTTGCATATTAGACATTTGTAGATTCCAGGTCCAGGGTTTGTTTCTGTGTCACTGGCTTTTAGGAGTAAGGCTGAGGTATAAGCCGGGAAAATATGCCTCATAATGAGTAGAAATAAAAATAAAGTAGTTGAGGGGTAGAGAATCCTGGGAAAGATCTCGTATTTCTCCGGAAGCGGCTGCGGCGCTCAAACGGCTGTCGCGGTAATACCCATTTTTTTTGGGGGGGGGGGGGGGGGAGGAACGAGAGAAATTTTGAAGATCACTTAACTCTTCCGCGATCGAAGACGAGAAATCTTTGCTTTTCGTGCTGACCTGTGAGGGATAGTGATGCACACCTCGCGCAGAGACGCAAGATAAATATGATGAAAGCTTTACTCTGTGAGCGTTTATTTGAAAGTTATAGCTATGGGACCTACTTGAGAGAAGTATAATAGATCACCACACGAGTTAATTATAACTATGTCGAACTAGTGAGTTGGATACCATTGCCTAATAGGCTGAGGGTAATATATATATATGCTGAGAGTATATAGCAGATGCATGGATAGGTTATGTGTTGTTCAGTTACTTGTAATCTTATTATCAGTATATAGGTATAAATATATATTGATATATATATATATATATTATATATATATATATATATATTAGTATATATATATATATAGATTCACTGTTGTGGGAATACTCCATAGTGATTGGCTACGTAAGATAGCATCTTGGCAATAGCTGCGTCTTCGTGAGTGTCAATATACGTAGTATATATTATAGCTATAATTATATGTGAATTATTATATTATAGAATATCATTAGTATATATACTAATATTATATATCATAAATATATACGTAGTATGATAATATTGGACGGTATAATATATACGCACGAGTGAGGGACTTAGATAGTATAATTATACTATATATATACTATTATATATTATAATATATATATAGATATATATATAGTATATATATATATATATTTTGTATATATAGTATATATATATATATTATATATATATATGATAGTATATATATAATACTATATATATACTATATACTATTTATATATATTATAGATATTATATATTTATACCATATCATAATTCAGGCTCACCCCTAGAGTGTACAGTGACATGTGTGTGATTATTTCGTGTGTATTTATATATTTATATATATATATATAATATAATAATATATATATTTTAATATATTAATATTTTTATATATAATATATATATATAGTATTTATAGTAGTATCTTAATATATATATAGTAATAGTGTAAGTCGAGGTATCTGAAGTATATAGTATATATTATGTAGTTGAGATTGAGCCTAAGCTCACCACTACGGTCGGGTGAGAGCACATATGGGGTTCACAATAATCGACTGACAAATATCAGTCGTTATTATGACGATGATATATCATAATCGAGGCTAGTAGCTTGGTTCGAGGAGTTAATAGATGTTCTTATATAATT
>JABUQX010079574.1:0-22500 GCA_015478945.1 Trachelipus rathkii
CTGTTTGACGCTAATTATTTCTCGGAATTGGTTGTTGCCGTTTTCGCATTTAAGGGGAAACTTTTTCTTCGATAATCGTAACCGATTCAACTATTACTCACATTGCCTTATTAATAGTTTTTGAAAAGAAATAACTCTATGGGATGTGGAAGTAGAAGAATCATATCAAAGTTGACTAGTGATGAATATTCAATAATTATATATATAATAATAAAAAATGATTTAATTAAAACAATCACATAAACAATTATAACAATGTGATACTTACGGATAAATGATATAATAATAATAAATTATGATAAATTAGTTTTTTTATAACAATAATAAATTTAAGAAATAATTTTAATAACTCTTAATAAATAAAAATAATATCAGAATAATAATTTGAATTTTTAATAATTTAATAATAATAAATAGTATATATATAGTATAAAAGTATTAGTGAAATGATCATGGACATTATAATAATAATATTATATATAAATAATTATAATAAAAGCAACCCCATGAAAAACACAAGTGTTCTCTTATATTTGAAAAACAAGAATAGATTATTATAATAAGAAGAATGATATAAACAATTATAATAATTAAAAAAAAAAATTTTAAGTTCATTTTTATAATAAAAAGAAGTAATATACAAGTAATTTATTTTTATAGATACTAATGATTCATGACTTACTTGTTTATAATTTAAAAATAATAAATAATTATATATGATTTGTAAAGTATTGGTTGAATAATCATATAGATAATTACTAATAATAATAATGATTATATAATTTTCTAATTATATAAAAAAAAAAAAAAATTTATTGATCTTAGTGTTCCAGTTTTTATAATAATAATAAACTAATAATAAATAATTTTGAAAATCATTTTAACAAATAATTATTATAACAATTTTTTATTTATTCACGCATCTTACCTTTGCGAATCTCGGATAAAATTTAAAAGCAGTAGTAAGTTTAACTTTATTTATTATTTAACTGCATTGATTTAATTTTCTGATATGTAATGCTAAAAGAACCTGCTTTCACATTTCTTCCTTATGTTTTCCGTTCTCACGCTGTATGGTTCTAGAGCTAACTTTATTTAATTTTATTTATACGAATATTTGTTAGCTTAGAATCTCACATGTATGAGTACAGAGCTAACTTTATTTTAATTTTATTTTAAAGCTGATTATCTTATTGATAAGCTGGCTGTAGTATTTGGAGCTTTGCCTTTGGCGCATTTTTAACAACCACCTTTTTCTTATTTTATACCATTTTTAACATAGCCTTAAAACTCGGCATGCATCAATTATGTTTTGTTTTTGGATATATTGATTTTTTAAGATTTTTTAATGTTTTAATTTGAGAAAAAAAAAAGATGATTTATTATTAATAAATGTTTTTTTTTTACTCCTTGCCTAAAAGTCAAATATTTATGTACTCCATTATATGGGAACTGGGAGAGGAGTTTCGGGATAGAATTCCCTCTTCTGTTAGATGCAGAGTACCGATGTAAATAAGAATGCCATCATTTTATCTACAAAAAGAAAGGAGGAAAATTAGCGCGTCCACTACATTCTGTGGCATTACACCGCGCCATTATTAATTTCGGAAGAAGAACGATAGGTGAAGTTCCGCATTTTACAGTTTTTATTAAGTATTCTATTCTCTTCCGACACGCCACTTTCCAAATGACAAATGGACTGGGTGATGACATTGGGCCTCTACGCCGCCTGCATATCCACAGACCACTCTAAACCATCTACACATTCTCGAGTCCCACTATTAGTGTAATGACAGGGCAGATCAATGGGGTCTGGTTAGAGGTCCAACTTCCTAACTCAATGGAAGAAGTAATTTGAATGAAGGCATTACTCTTAAAGGCATAAACTGAACCCCTTCAGTTAGCTCAGGCCATGACACAGATCACCTAACCTGTGTCATACTGAGGTTGGAAAATCCTCAACATAAAACAAAATGGTTTGAAAAATCCTGTGGAGATTTCTCAAGGTCTCCAAAATACGTTTTTCCCCGACTGAACCCTAAGCATTTGATATGGCAAAAATTTATGGTTCGATGGAACGAAACTGACCCTCTCTCCTCGGTCATTTTAAATTTAAACGAGGACTTTTTCAATACTATTGCCCAATTAGACAACAACTTACAGCCCACTACAAAAATAAGAAATGCCTTAACCATTTCTATATATATAATTTATTTACCTAGAAAAACAAGAAAGTGTAAATTGTCAAAACACTATGACTACGGCTACATTCTTCCAAGTCAGCAAATATTTCCAAAAACTCAAGGTAGACTTAACGACCCCCTACGAAAACCCTACTGTTAACTAATGTTTCCATTTCAAATAAAGCTGAAACTAACCTAAACTAAATAACACCAATGCCAGGCGCAAGACCCAATATGAAATAATAAAAAGAATTTATCCCTAAACCAATCAACGAAATTCAACATATATGTTTTGTTTCACTCATACTGGAAATGATTATTACCACCTGTGAAAGAAGTGCACCTGACTTCAAAGGGTGCCCCTTAATCCTTTTGCTCACTGTGGCAAACAGCATCGCCGGGTCCACTTTAGTACTTAAAATTCCGGTGGGCCCATGACAAAAATAACCCTTAGAAGGCCCCAGCTCAGGTGTGAAACAGGTAGAATTTAAATGTACTTGGACCAGCTCAGGCATTAAATCGGCCTAATTGCCGCGGAGATGCGCCGGAGCTCAGCAAACAAAGTTCAGCCACTGCGAACTGTCCTAATTACAGAGGCTGATTTTAGTCATCAACAGTCTTCTATACGAGAATGGCCCCAAGTCCAAGACAATACCCCTTATTACTACCAGTGATCCTCAAGGAACAATGACCCCATGGAGACCCCAAGAGATGCCACCCCCATCCCCAAATGTGATACAAGGATCTTTGACCTGCTGAACCAGGGAGCTGCTGTTAGGGAGAGCCCGTGCCTGCTTTTCTTTGCTTCTCCCATTATTCTTGGAGCTTTTTAAAAGTGATGATGGTATATTCAACACACTACGTTAGGCACTAAATAAAGAATTTGTTCCGGATAATGATATCAGGGTTTGTACCAATGTTGACATTGTTTGTACCTTATAGCTTGCCATACATTTAGTACAGCTGATGAATGGGCTAAAACTTAATTGTGACAAGTGGTGCCAAGCAGAGGTTCAACAATTTTGTGAAATGTAGTGTGAAAATTTTAAAATGTAAAAAGTGAAATGTTTAATATTTAAATTTGGTGAAGAATTTCAAATAAAATAAGTGTTAATTAATGAAAATAGAAGATAATAATAAGTAATGTTTTATTAATAATAATAGTGCAAATTTCGATAATTAGGCTAATGACCATTATCACCCACCAAATGTTAAAGAGAAAATGGTGGGAGTATTGTAAAGATACTTTAGGAAAAACAAAGGTTAAAGAATTCTAACACTTGTTCTGATACAAATAACACAGGTATATTAAATGATGTTAAATTATATTTTTAAGGAAAAACAAAGGTTAACACTAATCCCAACACTTGTTCTGATACACAAATAACACAAGTATATTAAATGATGTTAATTATATTTTTAAAAAAACAAAAGGTTACTAATCTACTTGTTCTGTTACAAAAAAGTATATTAAATAAGGTTTTTCCTACACCATCTTCTCTCCCACATTCAGTAGATAGTATTCTCTAGCACCGCTCACGCGGCCTGCTGCACTCTGCCTGCTCACTGCCCCTATTTAACATCCTACCTACTCTAACACTGTACTAACATCCTGCCTCACCATACTATTATCTTCATCCTGCTGCCACAACGTCTACCTACTCCTAACGCCATGCCTAACATCTACCTACTCCCTAACGCCCACTTACCTAACATCCTACTACTCTACACTAGTTCACAACACTATGTTTGCCACTGTACACTGCTCCTGCCACTATGCTAGCATATGTTCTTTATACCTACTCTAACACCTTGCTGGCTCTGTAGCACTACTGTCTTCGCCTAACAACTTCGAATCTATAACTACGCCTAACAACTTCGAAAATGTTATACGGCCACTAACAACTTCAAAGTATGCACAATCATAACACTACAACTTCAGAGGTGCTATGCCACAGCCTCAACCTGCCTAACATTGGTGGTTGTACACTAGTCCTAACAGTCTCGCCTGCTGCTTTGACTACTAAATCTTTTTGATCTAATATGCCTAAAGGACCTGTACGGTGCAGGATACAATAACTTCAATTCTATAGCACTGCGAGATCCTACTTGCCCGCTGATCCTTATACTGTCTTTACCACACCTACTTCAGGTGAGCAGGCAGTGTTTTCAACCTATACATCCTTTAACAACCGCTCTTGCTACAATGCATGAAAGAACTAATCAAATAAGTACGGTTGATTTACCTAACGGCATCCGCTAAACCAGTGTCAAATAGCGCACTCTTTTCGAACTTGATGCAAAAACCAGCATCCGCCGCGATTATAACGACCGATGATAAAATTACTCCAAATTATAACATGCCCAGTAACGAACTTAAACTCTGTCCATGAGATACCATTCCTCTATCTCTCCTCCTACTCCTCCTCTCTTCTACTACCACTGTACTGGTCGCTTCTATCAGTTCTCTTCTACTAAATTCCATCAGATATTACTTTGTCTTTAAAGCTTTTTACTATTGTTAATAAATCCTATTAAATAGTAACACAAAGCTGATCGCTAATAGGACCATGACCCATTTAAAGCTAATATGAAATTACAAAACTGCATATTAGAGACAGAGAGACTGATTTTGGTTAAGTCATGGCACAAATAGCCTCTACTGACCATCTTTCATTTGAAAATGGAAGAGACATTTATTCATAACCATACCATTGAAGCCCCAGAATTTACACTACGTTCTGTAGGTTCAATTTTACCATGAACTATGTTTTTGACTTAACTTTACATGGAGACCATACCAGTTAACTTTATAGTCATATGTGATAATCTTTGTGATTGGTACACCTTTCTTACTATTTCATTCTAAATAACCCAGAGATAAACTTGCAAACTTTGTAAGCTTCAATTAGTGTAACAAATAACCTTACTGTTCACTGTGCCCTTGCCCCACCAATACCTACAAAAAGAAATCCTATTTTTTCACTTTCTTATGACTCTACAATTACCAACTTTTCCTTTATCAGCACCGCTATCTATTTTTTGATTGGGAATATGTTCTGCAATTTTATCTACTTTGTTCTTTTCTTGACGGAGCTCTTGTTTACCATCTAACTGATGACTATTTTGCTCATACTTCTCCTCTGACAATTTATTCTGTCCTGAAGACACTATCAACAACTTTCTTTGCTGGTAGTGTTCAGGGTTCGACCTCCCAAATCGCCAAGGTCTCTGGCCATAGCATATATATCATCGCTCTTCAATTCAGCTACTCAAAACGTTCTAACCAGGGCTAAATCTATCAAGTTCTTGACTGAACCTCAAACACATCCAATAAATTTGGCAGCTTCTTTAAGGCTTAACTTTCAGCTCAACAGTCGCGCCAAAGGCTCATTCGAATCTCAAAAATAATGAAGATTGCTGTACCAAATATAAGATCCCAGTCAGTTGAAAGTTGTTGATCTGTTGTTGACCACAGAATGTAATGGCAGCGAAGATGATAGGGTCCCCATCTGTCCTTCTTCAAATTTTCCATACAGCTTAAAGAAAACGCTCAAAATTTTTGTACCGCCCATAATAAGCCTCAATAAATCTTATTAGATGAACGATTAAGTCAGTCATAATAAAAGGTACATCGTCAATTAGTAGTCCGTTCAGGCCCTCTATCATTCATTCAAAAGAAACTCTCAACTCAAAATTGCTTCAGTCCCATTACGGGCACATTAACGCACATACGGTGTTAGACCGCTTCCCCTGCCTTATTATTGCTGACATCTCTACGCTAGGAAAATCAAAATTTTCAGCAGTCGATCTACTCAAAACGCACCATTTGTCTAGGAAATCAGGAGAACACAACCAACTACTAGCCTTCCTCCTGAGGTCAGTATGCAACAAGACTCAATTTTGGTTTGTCCAGTAACCCAGTGTTCTGGGACAGCGTAGTGTCCACCTCTGATGTTTGCTGAAGTCTTCTTCGGACGATGTCTTAATGAAACAATAAGAACATTCAGTAGCTTAGAAAAAGGTTTTTCATCTTTTAGAAAAAAATAGATGAAGTCAAACTTGCTAAATGCTTAGTTTCTTCAGAAACAGTCTCTCTTTCCTGGTTTAAAAATTTCAAGACTAAGTCCACACATTATAAAACTCCAGACTCTTACTACATTTCAAAACCTCCTACTAATAACATGACAGATCTTTGCTTAGTTTCTAATTCACTAATATTTGATAGACTCTACTCCGTGCCATGACCTATAACACCAAAAATTTGCTGCAAAAAAATACTTATTTCTAGGACTAAGGCAACAAAGGAACTTTTCCTTATCTTAAAATAAGTTGTTGCTCAACCACAGTAAATTCAGTTACTCAAGAATTTTATAGGAATACTCATGACTAGAACCTAATCGTCGGCGTTTTAAATTCAAAATTGGCGAGAATAGGAAAGAAAAGCCATTATGCTTCATCTCCAGAGCACTAAACAAATCCGAAGCTAACTATAAAACTATCGAACAAGAAGCATTGGCCATAGTCTTTGCTTTTCAAAAGTTCAAAAAAGGATCATTTATTGCAGCTCAAAATAAAAAGGGATTAAAAGTAAATGTCAGGGTGGACATTTGAAAAGATGAATTACTTACTTTGGATCCTACAGTCATATAAAGACATGGAAAACTAAATATTAACAGGACTACTTTATAAATATTTTCACGAAAACAAAATTCCTTAAGTAAGTACATACGATATAGGGACTGGCACCTTGACTAAAATATTGTAAATGAACAAAGAACTATGTAACCCTTAAAACCTCTGTGCAAAACTCATCATCTCTCATAACAAACCTCTTTCCGAACAAGACACTCTTTGCTGACGCACTATGTTCCTAATCATTGACGATATTTTACATTATGCAACTTAATCTGGACGTTTCCTTATCAAAGTCCCAGACACATTAATCTATCAAACACTCCCATGCCTCCCTAGCAGCGGGACACTGCGGAACGCAGAGAACCCCAGAATTCGAGAACGTTACATTTTCCCCAAATTGCATACACTTACAAATGATTGTTGTACTACATGTCCTTCCTGCCAAAACATTAAAGGTAATACTCCAAAAAACGCCCCCATAAAAGCATACCCCCTCTCCTATGAACCTTTTTCCAGAGTCCACCTAGACATTTTACTACGGACCTTGCTACAATGCAAGAATTTACAGTAACCAATATATCCTTTGCAGCAGAAAGACTCTCTTACTAGGGGTATGTTGAACTGTCCCTAAAATAACACTGCAGACATTGCACAGGCTGTCTGGGAGGGTGGTCTGTCGCATTCTACTCAGGTATTATTTCGATAGAAGACTTTGGAGACTAACCTCAGCTTTTAAAGATATGTCTTGTGTGGCGAGATTAAGGCAGTTAACATGGTTGTTACAACCACACTTAAGTAATGCATTGGTTGAAAAAAGAAAATCATAAGATAAGCAATTATCTACGACACTATGTCCTTATAATCACAATGACTGGGGTCCAGCCCATTTCCATTCCCACAACTACCATAAATTCAACACCATTCCGCCATGTTGCTTCCCCACACTTCCTCTTTACTTCAGTAAACGTCTTCTTAGGACGCTATTCTTCCCCTCCCTTTACTACACCCCTTCTACCCCGTGGTGCATCAATGATTTATGTGAGTAGAGCATGTTTGACCCGCGAATTAGAACCAAATAGGCGGACATTTTACACACAGAGAGCAGAAAGCCGATCTAAAACCGCTTCTGAAATCTTGTACTATTAAATGAAAATAGGCGATTTGGTTCATCTTGAACGTCCTAAAGCCTAAACATCAAACTTGCCCAAAAATGGACATTCTAAGTCTACAGTTTGTTCCTTATAACAACCTGTTACCAATGTTTAAATTCCTCAAAATCTTTTATTGTCCACAGGGATATGCTTAAAAATATCTAAGTTACAAATGTTTTCCAACCTTCCCAACAACAACACGGCGACCTACATATAAAACAAGACCTCCTCCAGACAAATTCAAGCAAGTACAATACCCCAACAACCCCATACAGAGCACACATACCATGTACGCTCTAAAGCCTATTCTAACTAAACCCAGCAAACCACAAAGTCAACCACATTCTAACAACTCTTTGCACATTTCCTTGCTTACAGTGGAATTTCTGGCAGACAATTGTTCACATGAAGAAACTGCATCACCAGAACAAATTTCTCACTATACAGACCTCCTTTGCTACAAAGACAACAAATACCTGGAAGAACCCTTCAAGCATCTCCCATTGCATATGGATCACCTAAGAAGCATTCCAAATCTTACCTTCTCAAAATTACACCTTTACAAAGGGCTTGCATCACCACCACCTCCTTCGTTTTCTTTAGACGAACCTCAACCTTCCCCTGAGGCTTCTTTATCAAAGAGAACGGTCAACCACAACCCCCTGCTTTGGCAAGTGTCTCCCCCACACCTCCAGACACAGGGTGATGATCCATCCTACAGACCTTCCTTAACATTTAGAAATCCTGACATCCTACACCCCATGCAATTACGAAACAGACAACAACCTGCTACTGTGCCAGAGGACAAAGAATTTATTACTCTAAACAGCTTTCCTACAGGTAGAAGGAGTCCTCCACCTCCACGACCTCCCCCACCAACTTAAAAATTTTCTTTCCTTTTTCTCCCCCAGGGGAACATCACATATTTGTAAACATATGTGAAAAATAATAACATCTTTGAAACAAACACCATCAAAGACATTATTTTCAAGAAACTATCTCCAACATTTCTAAAGATGTAAATTAAAAAAAAAATTAAAACCAGAAAATTTTTAAAGGCAAAGAAACAATTAAAACTCTTTGAACTAGTTAAATTATATCTTTAGTATTAACAACATATTCAAATCAACATGACTCACAGTTCAACATGTCCAAGATCAACATGAAACAAATTCAATTTTAATTTTTCCATTATATCTTAAATAAGAACAACATGATCCAAGATTAACATAACCCAAGATCAAACATGATCCAAGGTCAACATAATCCAAGTTCAATTGACATGGTCCAAGATCATCATGAGAAAGTCAACCTAACCAAGGTCAAAACACTTTAAAATACATTCCAATCTCAATTCTCACATCATTCTACATTAAAGCAACTCTGTCTATTTATCAGAATTTGAAGATCCATTGTACCTATTAAAGAACTTATTTTTTAAGACCATTTCTTTTCTTTTTCTCACGACCAACTATTTTCTATTGCAAAATTGCCAGTCAATTCATAGTGATTATATAAATTAATTGGGTTTCTATAAAATGTTCTTTATTCTGAATTTTATTAGAAGCTATTCCAATTGCTTTCACCCCCTCCCATTAATCTTTTCTTTTTCCTCAAACAAAATATTTCTTTTTTTTTTTAATAAGACATTTAAACGCAAATAAATATTAAATCTAATAAATAATTTTCATAATAAAACTATTTCTTTAATTCCCATGCTGTTATCTTAATGGAAATTCTCCCACGAAAACCATTCCAATTCCTACTCTACAGGGATGAACAACTGATATCTATGAAGAAGGTTTTTATTTACAGAACAGAAGGAATAACAATGCCGTACTAAAATAATAATAATTTACTTAATAACAAAAGTACATTCGTAAAAGATTTAAAAAGTTTTAGAAAATTTTTTTTAAAAGCAATCTCCCTTAAAACGTTTTCAGATTTGAGAAGCGTGGAACGAAAAATTCTGAAATTTCGGTCACTTTGATTCTTTAAATAATTTTTTTTATCATCTGCCCCTTGGTTTCCCATAAATTTGCCACAAGTTGCTTTTTGATCATCTTAATTTTTAATTTTAATGACAGCAACTTATATTGTTTGCCAGCTTCAAAAAAAAATTAACTGCTATTAGCGGTTCCTTAAGATCTCGTTCGGTTTTGAAAACCATCACGATTCCACGCATTTTCGAAGAGTCAGTGTGGAAGATTGATGCGTGGTTTTGCTTTGAAGAGCAGTTAATAATTTTTAAGAAGGTGATTGCGTCTGATTCATCATTTAGAACCATCTAATGGTTGTTTTTTTGTGCGGGTGTATAAACATTTATCGCGTACCGTACCTTAATATTTAAACCAGAAGTTTTAATTTGGTAAAAATTTTATTTTTAATTTATCTTATTTCATGAATAATAAAATTTTTTGTGTGTAACTTCTTAGACTTCTAACATGCGCTGAAAAGCTAAATAATAATAATAATAATAATTTTATAATGGTAATAAATTATAAAATCGTTTTACTAAAAGATTATAATGACAATAATAATTACAATAACAAAATTTTAATCACAATAATTATAAAAATAATTAGAAATACCCATTGTATAATAATATTAATATATTAATATGAATATAATATTAGTAAACTAAAATTAAAAATACTTTTTGAAAATCAATTTTATTCAAATATTATAATAATAGAATAATAATTTTAGTTACTATAATTTTAATAATAATAAATAATTATATATATATAATTATAAAGTATTAATTAAAATAATCATATAGATAGTTATAATAATAATGAAATATATAAATATTATAATAATAATAAAAAAATTAATTATAAATTCATTTTTATATAATAATAATAAAAATAATAATAAATAATTTTTAAAAATCATTTTAATAAATAACTATATAATAGAATAATTTTCATTTTAATAATTTTAATAATAATAAATAATTATATAATTATAAAAGTAATTAAAATAATCTTATAGGTCATCCAATGATGATAATAATACTGTAAATAATTAGACTAATCATAGGAGTCATTATAAAATTCATTTTCTTGTATTTCAATAAGAAAAACAATAATAAATATTTGTAATATTAATAATAATTATTCATAATTACAATAATAAAAAAAAAAAAATTTTAAAAGTTCAATTTTTATAATAATAATGAAATAATAATAAATAGTTTTAGAAACTTGTTTTACTAAATAATTATAATTTAATAATAATTTGATTTTTTTTTTTTAATAATTTTCGAATAATAAATATTATAATATGATTGTAAAAATTCATTGATTGGGATAACTTATAATGAAAATTATACTCTAATAATAATTATATAAATATTAAAATAATATAAAAAAAAAAAAAAAGATTGTGATGTTCCTTCTAGAATATCCCTGTCAAATAATAATAAATAATTTTGAAATCATTTTAGATAATGATTATTATATAATTTTTTTTGTTTGTTCACGCATCCTTCTTTGCGAATCTCGGATAAATTTAAAGCAGTAGGTGAGCCTCTTTATTTAATTTGTTCCTTCCACTTTGTTTCCCATTTCTCTACGCTGTATGGTATTCTGAGGCCTAACTTTATTTAAACTATTTTAAGCTGCTGTTTTCCATTCTCCACGCTGTGTGTATTCTAAGGCTACTTTATTTAATTATTTAAACTCTTTTCTTTCCATTAGCTGCACGGTATTCTAGAGCTAACTTTATTTAATTTATTTTAGCTGCTTTGTTTTCCATTCTCATGTATGGTATTTTAGAGCTACCTTTAGCGCATTTTTTAACAACCATATATAACTATTTTATTTTTAACATAGCCTTAAAACTCAGCATGCATATCTTATTAAATATAATGATTTTAATTTTTATCTTTTTACATAAAAAAAAAAAAGATGATTTATAACTTATTAAGCGACTGATTACTACAGGATTTTTAAGGAGAAAGATTTATGTGGTTTCTTTATTTATTTTCCTGGGCGTGATTGTTATGAGGTAATTCTCTTCTGATATTAGATGCAATATATAGATGTAATACGAATATGTCATTTCATCTACAAAAAATTGGGAGAAAATATATCACATACTATATATATATATATATATATATATATATATATATTATATATATATTATATATATATATATATATATATATATATATATATATATATATATATATATCTATTTTTTTATATAACAACAATAATTATAACAATAACAACCAATAATAATAATAATATAATAATATAATAACAACATATATCTATATATATATATATATATCAGTTTATTATAGGTAGATGTTATTTAAGTTAACGACGTTTTCATTGTTATTTGTTATTTTGACTTTGGATTTACTCTTTCAATTATCCGCAATAAATAGGCAAAATGAACAGTTAAGCGTTTTCAACTTTGAGTTCAATGTTTAAAGCTTCTCCATCTTCATTTTGAATTTCCTTTCCGCTGATCTGAATTACTTTTCGTGTTTTCTTGGGAATTTCTTCATTTTCACTCTTAACAATTTGTTTCCTGTGAGGATTTCGAAAGGAATTAAATTGTTCATGCTTGATTTAATTGATCCTGAATATTCTGCAAGACCGACAATTTTTATTGATAAATATAAAACTGATGTTGCTCCACGATAAACACGGCAAAAAATTATTGCAAAGCTTTTTTGCCTTAGTTACCTTCATTCTTTACTCGGTGCTACACTACAAAGGGCTTAAAGCCTTGGTTAAGTTTAGGTGACTTGTACTATCTCAGCACACAAGATTCTACTTCAGTTCCAGCTCTGCCAAAAAAATTTTTTAACTAAGCTTCCAACTTCGCATCCTTGGTTTGAAGTAGATGTATAGAGTTATATATAAAGAGTTTAGATATTTAATAATTCAGAGAGAATGAACTACATTTTCTCTCTCTCTCTCTCTCTCTCTCTCTCTCTCTCTCTCTCTCTCTCTCTCTCTCTCTCTCTCTCTCTCTCTCTCTCCCTACATTGTATCAAACAAACTCGAAAATTCACTAAAAAAAAAAAACTATTAATTTTTCTTTCTTTCTTTCTTTTTACTACTTGAACATTTAAAAGAAAACTGATAATGGAGAGTTCGCTCAACGAAAATTCTTGAATTAATAACTAACACATTTTAAATTGCTATCAGTTGTTACCGTAAAGAATAAAAATATCTGAGAGAGAAGAGAGAGAGAGAGAGAGAGAGAGAGAGAGAGAGAGAGAGAGAGAGAGAGAGAGAGAGAGAGAGAGAGAGAGACGCAAGGTTCATAGGCAAGAAAAAGGAGTTTAATTGCCATTTAAAATGCTTACTTTATTGTTTAGCTTTATTAAAACATTTATTTAAAATTCATTGTTGGTATAGCAATTACATAAATTAACTTAGGTATAAATAAATATATTTTTTCTCATCAATGCTAATATTTTGGAGAGGAATAACCTCGGAAGTTTGTATAGGAGGTGGTTTATTTATGTTCAGGTCGAGGTGATTGTGCTTCAGAAGTAGGACATAGGGAGGTTCAAAACAAATTCGATTGTAAAACAGAGAAAGGATATATATAATATATATATTATATATATATATATATATTATATATATATAATATATATATTAATAATTATATATATATATATATTATAATAATATATATATATATATATATATAATATATATATATATAATATATAATATATATCTCCGCAGGGGGAATTGATTTATTTTTATTATTTTTTTGTTTTTTTGTCTTACAGTTAAGCACAACAGCTCACGGGCAGTCCCCTAATCTAGGAGAGGGTGGACTCAATTAACATCCGAGCAAGACAAGCCAAGACAAGGAGAGAATAGCTCAAATTCTCCCAGCCGACAGTTGCGAATCTGAAACCTCGCTTTGTTATCGATGCGTCTACCACTGAGCTGCCGGGGGCTTTTATATAATAAATAAATATAAAATACAAAATACAATAAAAAAAATACATTTACATATACATACATAAATACATACATACATATATAAATAAACACATACAAATAGAAGTATATACACAAATCATATATATTAATATATATATATATATATATATATAATATATATAAATTATATATATATATATATAATATATATATATATATATATATATAATATATTAAATATATATATATATATAATATAGCCAGCTCTAAAAGAGCCGCAATCCATATCTCAAAAACTACTACAGCTACCGAAAAAGGAAAAAATTGAAAGAAAACCGGAAAAATTTTACCGAGAAACTGTGAAAAAAAAAAAAAAAAAAAAACATATCTCCGAAAAACACAAAAGCTACAGGAAATGAAATATATTTTAAAATATTGTAAAATTTGTCGAAAATGTAAAAAAAAAAAAAATACTTCAACGCAAAAATAAAAAGAGGCTATTTTTTTTGGGGGGGGTGCTGGGACAGAGTTATATAATATATAATAATATAAAATATATATATATATATATATAAATATATATATACTATATATATATATTAATATATATATATATATATATATATATATATTATTTGTAAAGTAATTACAAGGCAATGTAGGGCTCGAGCCGACGGGGAATACAGGGGGGACGTTTTCCATAACCCCCGTAGATGCGGGAGAACCCCCGCGACACCCAAAATACCAAAGAGCGGGTCGGAGACCCTCCCCGGAGTGGGGGAATTAGTCCTACCCGTAGTTCCCGAAGGCCGAGAGACCCCCTCCTTGCATCGGTGCGGTATACCATTGGGGTATTCTTTAAAAAAAAAGCAAAATTTATAGAAAGTCTATTATTTTAACGATAACCAATAATAAGGTCCTAAATAGCCCCATCAATCAGTATTATTATAATTATTTTAACCAAAATTTTTTTTATTTTTATTTTTTTACATTTTCCTATCCAAAATTTTACGAGGATTCCAAAATGTATCTCTTCGCTGTAGCTATTGTAGTTTTGAGATATAATTTTTTTTTTTTTATTATTTATTTTTTATCATTTTCCACTAAAATTGGACCAGCATTCCAGCAATGTATTCCTTTTCCTGGTAGCTGTTGTTTTTGAGATATGGATTGTGCTCTTCTAGAGGCTGACCATATATATATATATATATATAATATACTATATATATATATATATATATATATAATATATAATATATAATATATATAATAATATAATATAAATATATAATATATATATATTATTATATATATAATATATATATATATATATATATATATATATATATATATATATATATATATAACACTAGCATCATAAGCATTAATTTTATCCCTAACATCAACTATAACTAACACTAACACCATTATCGAAAATATTAATATTAACACTAATTATTAACAATATTACCATCACTAACACTAACACTATTATCATAATAGTATTAACACTAATTAATAACCATTACTAGCAGTAGCACTATCACTATTATTATCATCATTATTTATTCAGATAGTATCTCTTCTTTGTCAAAAATTTTATGTCCGAATCTTGGTTTTAATTACATGACTCAAATTCTTTGGCAAGATTTCTCTGGTTTTATATTTCACTGTGATTGGGTCTTCTTCGTCCATAATGAAGGTTTAATCCGCAATTTTATATTCGTTTTCTTTTCTGAAGGGTCAGGATTGTCAATATCCATTACTGCTACAGAGTTTCCACGCAATTTTATTAAAAAAAGTCTGTCCACTATTCACCAACGCAATTTTATTAAAAAAAGTCTGTCCACTATTCACCAACAACAATATGTTTAGCAGACCACTTGTTGTGCCATCAAAAAGAAGCAAAATTGGAGAGGTGTCAAGACTACAGAGTTTACTCTTGACAAGAAATAATGTTATGGTGTTATGTTTTGGTATACAACCTAGAACATGGCATAGTTATAAGAACCAATACTAGGGTGACTTTGTTCATCTATCTGGCCCCAGCACTAATATGTGCATTTGTCACAAGTGTAATCTTTTAGTCTTCCTTTCCCCTCATTTTTCAAATTTATTGTCTGTATCTTTCAATCCTCTTCCTCCACCACAGTTTCTATCTGTTTTTTTTAGAGAGGTAGATGAACGCCGATGTTACCCTTTATTATGGGAGGGGCACCTGGCGCCATCTGGGCTGAAGGGGTGTGAATCGCATCACCCGTTCACGATTCGGTGCACACGTCCTAGCACCAGATTTGGGCATATTCCCTGACCCCTCCGAATCATCTATAATAAGAGACTCCCAGCCACTTAGCGAGGTCCTCCGGGTACAAACGTCATAGGGCTCCACACCCATGAGGGGGGACCCCTTTGATTTAATATACCATGCAAAACCTTAATTCACCTCAAAATCTAATGAATTTAACGATACTGAACATATTAACATGTTATACATACAACTTGAAGGACTTACTTTTCTGAATTGCACTTCGGATATTAATGCCGTGATACCGTCCATTTCACCTGGAAGGCCTCTGCCTGCCCCTAGCTATCCGTTGCCTGGCATTCCCTCAACATCCCAGGTGCCCAAAAGGTTGGGGCAACCCCGAAAAAAGTGCCCCCCGTCCTAGTCGTTCTCATTTGTTTACTCCATATGCTGCTCCCCCTCCGGGACTGCCAGCTGAAACAACATTCTCGATGTATTGCTTATTGCTATCCACCACATCCAAAGCTCTTACTGAGCAAAGAACCATCATTCTAAGCGATGCCCTTGAAAAGCTTTAGGAGTTGAAGACTCCCCTCCCTTCAGTCACGTTGGTGAGGAATGGGTCCCTTTCTCGTTCAACTCACTACCGGTATCAAAATTCCATCTGTCGTCCTTAACATCTCTCGGAAACATCCCTCTTATTTTCACTCCTGATGAAATAAGAAGCACATTCAAAGGTACTATTTATTCTTTAGAACAGAAAGACAAAGATATTTCTGTCATTCTAAGAAATCTACAGCAGAAAATATTTCCTGTTACAAACGTTTACAGATTTCTCCCACGTCAGGATTCACCTGACACCCTAAATCTTCGTTTACTTCTGGCCTTCAACACCCTTTTCCCACTTACTAAGGTGAAAATTGTGTTAACAAGCCACAGTATTTGAACTTTTATTTCCCAACCCAAACATTGCTTTAAATTTCAGCGGTTTGGTCATCCTCGAGAATACTGCAGGGGACCGCATAACATATGCGCAATCTGTGGAAAAGAATTTCATATTCCATGTGAAATCACACTACTCTGCACAAACTGTGGAGGATCCCACAATGCTTCTTTCCTAAAATACCCGTCATACCTGTTTGACCAGGAGGTTTTGGAGTTGTACACCATACAAAAATTGAGCAGGATAGATACCATACACCAGTTTGAAGGCAAAGCGCTACAATTGTAGCAGCCCCCCTCCCCCGTCTCCGCTTGTCAACACACAGACACAACTTCATTCCAGTAGAGCTCTTCCCTCCAATCCCAGCAATACTCAAACAGTTACTGTAACCTTCTTGCCTGCACTGCCTATATTACCGAGTATTCAAATAGCCAAAAGCAGCTCTTCATCCAATCTTCCACCCAAAATGCCGTCAACAACGTTAACCCGGGTACTTGTTTTCAACTAACCAGTAAGGAAGCTTGAAGAGCATTTCCTGCCAAGAAACTCTATCCTAAACCCTCCTGATGAGTTCATCGAACTCACGTAAGAGGCCTGCGTCTTTGTCCCCTAATCAATTTCCCACTATTACTCCAACTCCTGAAAAAGATGGTCTTAAACAAAAACAAAAGATTAAGCACCAGGGCAAAGATTATTCGTTAAATAAAAAGCAGCAAAATTTCTTAAAAAAAGCAGAACACACCGACCCCAGATATATAAAATGCAACTCAGAAGAGACCTCGCCATAAGTCAACTCCTGAGACAAAAGCATTGACATCAATAGATTGTGCCCAAACAACCACAGCTGTCGAACAACCTACCAACAAACCCTCTTATAGCTTGCAGGATTATTCCAGCTCTTCTGAAGTCTCCCTAACTCTTCTTCCGAATTTCCTCTCCCAGCACTCCCAAATATAACTTGATGTGACGACTCACTCTCTTTCTAATGCTTCCTGCGCTTTCGAGAGAGGTGAATGGAAAACCGTTCAACGTAAACGCTGCAAGAGTTCTGAATTTGCTGGCAGCATGAGAGGGGACCCAGAGGTCTCCCATCGTAACTCAAATTGTTCAATCTTCCAAAATCACCCACCTGATAATTCAATAACAAAGTCTCCAGCATTAGACTTTCGTAACCCAACGGATCCTATATTGGTTCCCAATATCGCAACTCCAAACACTCTTTCAGAAAGATGACACTTTTCCGGTGACACCTTCCTCCCCTGTTTTATGGAAACAACCCCATACTCTCCGCACATTTCTGAATCTGCTTGCTTGGCAGATACTGATGTCGCTCTCATTCCTAAAATATGAGCACTCTGGTTGCTTTTTCAACGACCAACCAAGTCTACCTAATAACATGAACTTGGTTGAACTCAACTTACTTTGCATTCATGGCAAGGTCCCCCCCCCCAAAAAAAAGACGACAGAAAACGTCGCCTAAAACCGGTTTTACAACCCAAATCTCTGTTGTACGACTATTACTTACGCCAGGATTTTTTGCTCCTCCTCGTCGGGAGCCAAGTCTCAGCCTTTCCTCCCCATCTGTATCCACCTCCAACATTACCCCGGGCCACATAGAGACAATTGTCTCAAAAAGACCATCCTCATAATATTCATAACAATAGAGCACGACCACTTTATTTCAATGGAATGGTCGTGACAACTACTCTACTTTTGAAGAATTTGTTCAACTAATAAACATTTGTACACCAAAGTGCATATGTTAGCAATAACATCAACTGTGTTATCGCGAATTCTTCCAACCTTCGAAATTCAAATCGCCACTAACTTCTATAGGAAGATGTGACAATGATAGAGAGGGTGCAGGAATTCTCATTCATGAGTTTGTCCCCTATTATCCAGTCCCTTTTCGAACTAGACTTCTTACAGTATCCATCTATCCATGGATCTCATTGTCTGTTTGATCTACTTGGCTCCCAGTAGTGAGCTTACTAAGTCCGACTTAGCCACCTTTCCAAGTAGCTCCCCACTCTGGTTGTTATACTGGGATACTTCAATCTTCGCCGCCCCTTATTGGGAGACTGTCATCACAGCAGCAGAATCTTTCATCCCACAATCTTACGGAGGGAGGAGTTCGCCAACATCTTGGTAGTCCCAAAAGTGTGCACAGGCTAACGGGAGAAGAAAAAACTCTACAGGCAATTCAAACGTACCAGCACCATCCCAAACATGATTATTTTTAAAGCGACTGCTCCGAGATCTCATCAAATTAATCGCCAAACATGTAAACAATACTTTCGAACTTATACTTAGACTGTCAACTTCACAATTTTCCTTTCTTTAGTGTGGAAAGTTGTACAGAAAATATCTTTCCGATCCAACAACTATTCACCCACAATCCTCTGTTATGGGCCTGATATAACCGATATGATCTCTGCTCCAGCAGCTGTTGCAGATGCATTAAGTTATTATTTTTCTAGCCACTCGAGCTCTTCCCTCTATCCTGAAGCCTTTCTTTCAAAAACTAAGAATTAACATTGCACCTCCAGGCTTTTCAACAGCGAAAGGTGAAGATCATACTTATTACCGTCTTTTTACACTTGCAGAGTATCAAGCTGCACTGGTTAATAGCAAAAACGGTGACCTTGGGCAAGACATAATTTCGTACATAGTGCTCCGTCATATTCACCCCTCTGCATCAGCGGTTTTACTGGATCTGTATAACAGAATCTGGATCGAATCCTTTTTTTCATCTGTTTGGTATACAGCTTTTGTAATCCCTGTTCCCAAACCTAGGAAAGATAACCAAAGGCCAATTTTGCTGGCATGTCGTGCTTGCATATTAATGGAGAAAATGGTTTCAGGTCTCCTTCTCCCTGTTCTGGAGAGTAGCCAGGCATTTTCAAACTTCCAGTTTGGTTTCTGCAAAAATTGTTGGACCGCGGATCCCTTGTTAAAGCTGGACCATGACATCCGGGAAGCCTTATCAACTGGTGGGATGGTTCTTTTCTTTTTTGACCTTGAAAAGGCTTATAACACCACGTTGAAAACTGGTATTTTTCCATAAACTTCATTCGCTCTGTTTCTGAGGAAAGCTCCATCTCTTTATTGAATACATTCTGTCAAACAGATCCATCCAGGTTCAGTGCTCTTCTGTTCTGCTACGTTACTTTACTCTGGATGTAGGCGTTCCGCAGGGCAGTGTTCTAAGCTTATTATTAGTTCTGGTCTTCAACGCCAGGAGGGGGGGGCAAGTTGTGCTTAAAGGGGCTTTTATTTCTATTGAATTTTTTCAATGACATTGTTACTTCTATCCCAGCGACAGTCAATTTTTCTCTCTATGTTGATGACCTGGTGTTATGCATCGCCATTGACAGGCTGCCGTTTCTTGTACGGCAACTCCAAATAGTTATTGAGAATATTTCTCAATGGGTCAACTCCCACAGCTTTCATTTCTTACCCACCAAAACCTCAGCAGTATTATTTAGGAAAAAAAAGAGTCGAAGAACCTGCATCCTTCATCCCGCTAGCCTAACCTTATGTGGTTCATTCATTCCTGTAACTCTACAAATCAAATTTCTAGGACTCATTCTAGAATATCCCTTAACATATGCACCGCACATTAAACTCCTGAAAACGACTTTTCATCGTGTGCTTATCTATTGCGTCATATCACCTCAAAAATCTTGGGGTGTCAATCGCAAGTCCCTTTTATGTCTCCACACCGGCCTAATCCTGTCGAAGTTGGACTTTGGCTGCGTAGTATATGATCAGGCTTCCCCAACTCTTCTACATCTGTTGGATCCCACCCAAAATGAGGCAATCCGTATCTCCACAGGCGACTTCCGATTGTCCCTCCGGGTGAGCATTGAAGTAGAATCCGATGTGATGCCATTCTCTCTTCAAAGGGAATACATCATGTGCACAAGTTATCTTCGCTTTCAAACCCAAATATTGTTTGTTCTGACACCGATTCTACAAGAGATATCTCAGAATCCTCCTTTCTGGCAATTTGCAAGTACTGTTTGCAATATCCTTAACTTCCTCAACATCCCTTTGCAAAAGATGCTACCTTTCTCTTATGATGAATGGTATATACCTTAGCTATTTTCTCCTCTCACCATTTGCCTGTTCTTGACCTCTCTTTCCAAATCCAGTTACCCTGCTGCCTTGTTAAAGGCACCATCCTTGTCACATTCTGCAGTTCACAAGTGACTTACCCCAGTGTTTACTAACCGCTCTAAAACAGGGGATAATGTTGGTGCGTCTGCTATCCTTTCTGGCCACAACTTCTCCCATATCCTCTCCCCTCATGCTTTAATTTTTAAGGCAGGATTAATTGCTAAAATGATTGCCCTCTCTCGAATTTTATTCCTTAACCAAGACCACTCTTATGTCATTTATTCAGATTCGCTCAGTGTCCTCCAGGCACTTAAAGCCCCCTATTCTAAAAACAAGATGGTATTAACTATACAACAATTTCTCCGGCTTCTCGAAAGAAACAAATTATACTCTGTTGGATCTGTCTCACTCAGTTGTGACTGGCAACGAAATCGCTGACAGAAAGGTCAGAGTGGCCGCTTCCTCTTTCCGTAGCTGTTCTAGGTACTTCCCGGATGCCATTCGACAGGGTCGCATCCAATCAACTGATTATTATCCTGCTTTCCGACAAATCTTCCGATCTCACTGGCAGTAGTACTGGGCGAATGATCAGCGAGGGGCGGGACTACAAATATAAAACCGAATATTGGTGAGTGGTCTTCCTCTCACCGACGAAATCGTTTGCTCGCCTCCGCATTGGCCACACTAACATCACACATAGCCACTACATGTCACGGGATCCTCCTCCCACCTGCAAATTTTGCCGTTGCCATACCCCGCAATCTGTTCACCACATTTTCATTGATTGTCCTCAACTGTACTCCATTCGTCATCGTCATTTTCCTACTCTGTGGTCCATAACACCTAAAAATCTATCTCACATCTTGTCTGAATCCTCCCACTTAAATAGTAACTATTTTCTCTTTCCTCCTGGAATTCAATATTCTTCCCAATATATAATTTAATTTTTATTTATTATTTTTTTTTTTTTGACACG
The DNA here is from genome assembly GCA_015478945.1 of Trachelipus rathkii. Lineage (NCBI taxonomy): Eukaryota > Metazoa > Arthropoda > Malacostraca > Isopoda > Trachelipodidae > Trachelipus > Trachelipus rathkii. The sequence goes on from JABUQX010079574.1 coordinate 22,195, forward strand.
AAAAGGAATATTGTAGTTTTTATTTAATATGACTGAATATCCATTCCACCATTCAAAGTTTTTTTTATTTATTTATTTTTTTTTTTAAATAAATATGAGCCAGGAGCCACCGTGGAGTTCAATAATCATCTCAGTGTGCCCTCTTTCCTGTGGGCCATAGTGGTCCTGTACATGAACTCAATATATATATATATATATATATATATATATATATATAGTATATATATATAATATTATATATATTATATATATATATAATTAATATATATAATAATATATATATATAATATATAGGACCTCTTCTGT
>JABUQX010079574.1:27500-37500 GCA_015478945.1 Trachelipus rathkii
CGCATTCTCGAGAGCTTAATTTTCTGAATACTCATAGTAACAGTCCATTTATATATATCATATACTTCATACATAATATCAGTGGCGCAGTTAAGGGATAGGCTGGGTTTGCAAATATAACTCTTATTTTAAGAGCAAATAATAATTAAGAAAACAATAAAAAAAATATAAAAAAATTAAATGTTAATATAATAAGAAACCATATGAAAATTAATCTATAAAATCTTAAAGAAATATAAACCAAAAATGAGCTATTTATGCTTTGCCTGCCCATCTACTGACTTAACTTTCCTACGCACATAGCCAAGCTGAAATAAAATTATAGCCTATACCTTGCAGATAGAAGGCAGGCAGCCTGCCGCTGCGTCGTACCTCCGGGTCCGTTATGATGTTGCCATAAATAGGATTTTTTTAAATTTTCTGGAAAAGCCGGGTTTCACTTGCAATTTATTTAATGTCATTATATATATATTATATTATATATCTATATAATATATATATTTATATATATATATATATATATATATATATATATATATAATATATATAAGTATATATATATATAATATATATATTAATATATTATATATATAATATTATCCCAATAGGAAAAAATAATTTAATTTCACCCCTTCAACGTCCTATACTATATGTTACTAACTTCTAAATCCATATTATGGACGCATCTGATTAAAAAAAGTACAATAATATTGAATAAACAATAATATATAATATTTTTATTTTATTTTCATAACGCATATAAAAGGTTTAGTTCCCCATACCATATCTTCTTAAACCATTGAAAAGACATAATCGTGAAGTTAATGGGGATGTCGTTCAAAATTTAGGGGAAGGAGGAGATTCAAGAACTTGCAAGGCGCTCGACTCCTCTCATTCCCCCCGTGATAAGCAGCGCACACACACACACCACGCACACACACACACAACATAGTATATATATATATATATATATTATATAATTAATATACTATTATATTATTTTAATATATTATATAATATATATAGTATTATCATGTAACCGTTTATTTCAACGCAAAATTCCACGTAAATACAGGTATATATATATATATATATATAATATTTATTATATATATAATATATATATTATTATATATATATTATATTATATACTATATTATATATTATATCCTTATATATATAATTTAGTAATTATATATTATGATATATAATATATTAACGTTTATTACGTAAAATCTACGTTAAACAGGTAGATATTATAATATATAATATATATATATATAATATATATATATACTATAATATATAATATATATATAAATATATATATACTATATATATATATATATATATATATATACTAATTATATATATATATATATAATATACTGTATATATATATTATATATATATATATAGCTTATTATATTATATATATATATATATTATATCTATATATATATATTATATATATTAATATAACTTTATTATTATATATAATAATAATATATATATATATAATATATAAACATAATCTTTTACCCCAGTAAGACGTTTCGTCCTGTCAGTTGGGAACCCCCTTCGAGGAAAGGTCCTTGGGAAACAAGGGCAACGGCTAAGTCCGCTGGTCTGGCCAGGGCCTATCGCGACGCGGCGATTAATTTCCCATTTGTAGCAAAGCACAACACACCCATGTACTCATTAACGTCTGAGTGGACGAACTTAGAGTTAATAGAAATAGCTCACTTGTCTTCCGCCTCCAACCCAAGTCTTGCAATTTGGGGCCAGCTCGCTTGCTTAAGCCGAGATGCTGTACGACTGAGCTATATACTATAATATATATATAATATAATACTACTATCATATATATAGTAGTATAAATATATATTATATATAACTATTTATATATATTATATATTATATCTTATATACCCATGTGAAAACATCTAGCTACGCCACTGTATATATATATATTATATATATATTTATAATAATTAATATACATATAATAAATATATTATATCATTATTATATATAATATATTTATATATTATATTATATACTATATATATATATATAAATAATATATAGTATATATATATATATATATATAGTGTTATATTATAGTAATATATATATATAATATATATATATATATATATATCATATATATATATATTATATATATATATATTTAATATTATATATATATATAATAATATAATATATATATATTATATATATATATTATGTGTTATTATATATATATATTATATATGGCTCATGTCCATTTATCTGTGTCCTGAAGTGGAGTCAATTTTTTACAAGTACGTGATCGAACAAAATCTTCGTAAACGGCGCGCCATTAGTGATAAAGAGTTTGAACTTTTTTCTATATGATATAACTTTAAATATAGCATGTTTTTGTGTTTATTGAACGATTTGAAAAGTGAAATAAATTTTATATATAATAATGTATATCACGTTAAGTAGGTATGTTACGTAAGTAAAGGTTTTTAAGTTACATTAGTCAGCATAGATGTTAAACTTTTTTCTTTAAACTATTTTTAACTTTAGCTCTTCTATTACAATACCGTTTTATTTTGACTCATTACAGTTTCATATTTGATTTTTTTTCAATGTGTTCAAATCCATGCATTCGATATATATATGGGGTGAAACTAACCAAAGCCCTGCATTGCATATCGTAAAAGTACGTGGTTTTACCACGAAACAAATAACAATATTTGGATTGGGTAAAGATTTATGAAACTAAATCGTATTATTTTTAATAAAATAGTTATAAAATTAAAAAAGTATCAACACATCACTTAAATGTAAAGATGTACGATAAGTTCTGCGTCAAATTTTACTTTCGGACACATTATTTCCGGTTCAAATAGAAAGAAATGCAAAAGTTGCTGTTCATCAGAATTTTTTTTTTCCTTTTTTGATCATGGTCTCGTTTCCGCATATTGTTCTCCGTCGTAACTAAGAGAATACCCGAAAGTAAACAGCAAAAGATGCACAGGAGGTTGCGGGATCTCTCAGCCTACCTGTGGACGACGGGGGAATTCGCCCCTCTGTCCCCCGTCGGCTCGAAGCCCCTAAAAAATCAATTTTTCCATTGAAATTTCATACGCTGATTCCAAAATATGTATTAGTTCTTGTTAATATGCGTAGTTTATTCGAGATATTCATGACGAGGGCTTAGGTAAGTCTTGGTCTGCATATGAGAATATGAACGCAGATAAAGCTGATCATATGGTCATGTTTTATCCCTGTCGCAGTAGTATCAAATTCAGATCTCGAACTATAATTAATCTACCGCAAAAACCGCAAAAGTGACCGCAAACCGCAAAAGTGCACCTGTTTCTAGCTTCTAGCATTGCCGACCTATATTCTAGAATACACCCGATATTAGTATCTATCCCTAGTTAAAAAGTACAGGGAATCGATTAGTGTATATTAGAAGGTGCTAGAATGCTTCCTTGTAGGGTTAGCCCCGCCACCCCTTTTCTATTCATTTCTAGACGGTATATCACTACGCTTCATAGAATTACACACAAAATTGGTGTCATATTCCTATGTCTATAATGTATGGGAATCGAATTGGTGATCATTAGAATGTAGCTTAGGATGCTGCACTCTAACTAGTTATTACCCCAGCCCCCCTTTTCTAGCCTTGTTCAGCAGCGCATTATCCTACTCATAGAATACACCTAATATTAGTGTCTTACCCCTATGTTATAAGGTACGAGGATTCGATTGGTGTATATTAGATGTGCTAGGTTGGTATCCTTCTACAGTTAGTTCCCCACCCCGGCGTGGGGGTAATTCGAGAATGAGTTATTAATAGTGAATTTTTTTATTTTAGGTAAAAGATAAGAATATTAAAGATAGAACGGGTGGAATATACCCTCATACAATATTGACTTGGTATCTTTATTTAGGGTGTCACAATTTAGATCTCTAATTACTATTTGAATTCTGATATATACTATTTTAATCTTTGGCTTTTTGTATCTTGCGACAGTTAGATTACGTATCTTATATAATATTGAGTTGGTAGCACTCAAAGTTAATTTGGTTACTACCTCCTCCCCTTTTTATCATAATAATATATAGCAATAACGATTATATATATTATAATGCAAAACTAATTTTTGTTTCTTGAAATAGCTATGGAAGCCGATAGCCTCGTTGATTGCAATAGTATGTTTTTGATAGCGTATAATATGCCGAGTATATCGTTTAATTGATGCCGCTTAAATTATCCGAGCGCAGGCTCTTAAGTCCGATTACTGCTTATTATAAGAATCGCTATATATAACCAACATGCTGTTTTTACTTTAAAGATAGGGTACTATTACCTTATGTCATATATAAAACCTATCTAACTGACGGTGTCAAACAAGGTAGTAAGGTAATAAATGGTCTCAAAAAAATTGATAATAAGGATCCGTGTAGTTAATCTTTCACCGAACGTCATACAAGAGTGCCTCCAATGGACCCCGCTCGGCTAGTCTTATTTTAATTATTTGGAGTAATCAAATTAATATGATCAAATCCAAATGATAAATAATCACTTAAGCAAATATAAGATATGTGTTTATAGATTTATCATCGTATCCTATCGTTCAAATAATGGTCATGCGATATCTTATATGTATAGTATGGCAACATCGATTGCCTTCCATAATGTTTCTAAAGCCGCTTTAAAGCCCTAAGAAGGAGTGGGGTCACTCCGCCCCAAAGATCACTAAATTAAAAGGAAAATGATAAAAGATATGATAAAAATGATAAATAGTGAGTGTATAGAAGAGATTAAATGAAATAGAATGGGTTAATATAGTTTTAAAAATATAAATAGTCAGAACCATATGATAGCTGTGAGCCGGATATAGGTGGATGCGGAGCCAGTAATTTTATTATTTGTAAGTGATTTACATGCACATCATTATATTTAATTATAAATGAGGTTGTCTATATACGTTCTATGGGTTTTATAGCTTATCTATAATGTTGTATATATGAAACTCATTTTTGAGGTTTCAGAACCCTAAAATTTAGCTTAGAGACCCCCCCTGAAGGGGGTCCCCATACTATGATAAAAGTATAAGAAAAGCTTAGAAAGACTATAATCGGAGGAAGTATAATGGAATGAATACTGTAGGAAAATGAATAGTATAGAAAAAACGATGAATCAGTCTTCGTAATGATGGATCATAAATGGGTATAGTGATATTAGAGTATATAATAATATTATAATATAGTATGAGTATACCTGTCCGGAGTAGAGTACCTAAGTGTGTGACGTTAGCCAAATAGTAAATAAACATCTGTAACTTACTACACTTACATATAGTGTACTTATATATTTATTTTAATATACATATAGATCTCATTTTGAGGGTGGTTCCAAGACCCTCAAATGAGTCTGAAACCCCCCTCTAGGGTTCCTATTGAAAAAAAAAGATATAAGTACAGGTTAGTAAATAAGATTAACTAGTATATAAATCTACTTGGTATTTCAAATCTACTTCTCATAAATACTAATTCGCTAGTATATATAGTAATATATATTATATAATAAAAAATATATTAAATACATAGGTAGGCTAAAGATATACGACATATCGCTAATATGAGGGTTGATCCCTGGGCCCTCAGGTCTATATGCCCCCTATGGGTTCTCGGAAATCGCGCGTTATGGGTAACGCTACCGCTAATATATAAGGTACTGACAATATATTACTGCTATATATAGCGATATACTCTCGTACTAAATATTATATTTGTAAGTTATGACGTCGAATATACACTTTTTTAATAATAATTAAGTGTTACATTACTTGTATTTTCTATTTTCTAGTAATCCGTGTTCTATCCTTAAGTAGTAGTGAACAGCCTATTATTATTTATTTAGATGATCCATGATACTATTACTCTGTGCTCACTCTAGTATGTATCATAGTTTAATGATGCAGATCTACAGTAAAAACACATTACTGATTCTTTGAGGATATTCTAGACCGATTTAATTGCTTAGGATAGGATATTAAACATGTCTTTTTTCTTTTTTCTTATCTTTTACTTCCTATTATTTATTTTGCTGGCTTCCTCGGAATTTAATTAGCGTTTAAAAAATTAATGTCTCCCCCCAGCGACTTATAATGCGCTCTCTCTCGCCATATAGCCCCGCTATGCGGCTATGGTGTGCTGGTATACAAGATGCTTACTCATATATGGTCTCTCTGGATATGTATAAGTTTTTTTGGGACTAGTGTATATACCTCGTTAGTCGCGATAAAACCGCGCTCCTCAATCCAGGATTAAGTCAGCGAGTATAACACAACTTCTGGTTGGTCTCTCAAGAAAACTCTTCAGACTTCATATAAACCTATATTGAGGTGGTAGACGTATATTGAGTGGTGAAGTGAATCTAATATTACCCTACACCCTCTCAGTAGGGATTGATCCTACTGACCTAATTCTCGCATACGTGGGATATGAAAACGTTCCCTCCCCTTCATGTCCCACGTATCGGCTCGAGCCCTCCCTAAATTTTAGGTGTAGAATATATTTTTGATTTATTCTTGTAAATATTCGACGAATAAAAAAATATATAAAAAAAAATAAATTATTAAATTTCCAAAATAATAAATTAATAAATTTATTACATATTCACCAATTTAGGGGCTTCTCGAGACCGATACGTGTGAGGAATACAGAGGGGGTAACTTTATCATACCCCGGGTGAATGTATTGGAGAACCCCTTCTGGCAACCCAATAGACCTAAAGTAAGCTAGGTAGTGGTTCCTCAGGAGACCATATCTCTCACCTACTAAGTAAGGGTAGTGAGATTAGTTCCATACTACTACTTACGTCGTATATATATACTATCCACCGGGAAGTCAGAGTAGATCCAGACTCCTGTACATCTTTGCTAGTATTATCCCTTATATTATGGGATATACCTTAGTTAAAAAAAAGATAAATAGATAATACTTCTCATAAATACTATAACTCAAAAAAACCATAAAACTTTTATTACATCCCAAAGTCGTTCAAAATCTATTCTCCACCACTCTAAAAAGTTCTTTTCTTAGTAGAAAATGGAATGATCTTACTAACCTCACGTCCTTATGATATTTAGCAAAAAAATTTATCTCTAGCATTGCTTCAAAACTAGGAAGTTTGTGTTCTAAAAACCCCTCTTTTCTAATTCTCTTTTATAAACTTTAAAGTTGTACTCAATTGTGCAACAGAATCTAAATAATAATAAAAAATACCTTGTCTAGAATGAAGTACATGTCTTAAGCTATCAACACTTGGAGGCGCAGGTGGTGATGGATTTGAGATTGGTATATATATGGGATATGGTATCTTCATTTAATAATCGTTTCCAACATTTAGACTTATATATATTGATTTTTAAACACATGCTTATGTTATTTACCTATTAATATTTTCTCTATTAAGGTCCATCCTAAAGTTTAATAGGGTATTATCAATATTTTATATCATTATACTATTTAAAGTGATATATATATATTACCAGACAGCTATTATTGTGTATCCATACATGAATGTCAACTCTTTATCTTAGTCCGCGAAAACTATGCTATCTCTATACATTAATGTAAAACTCAAATAAAAATCAATGTGGACTCTAAATATCGAAATAGACAAAATATAAAATAAAGACAATTCTCGGATTTTTTGAGATAGAAATCAATTCTGGATCACGTGGTTGATTTTTTATTAATAGACCTCGTCCTTGTATAAACAGAAATACCAATTCTGAACATACTCACTCAGATTATCTACAATCTTATGTGTTACCAGGTTATATAACACATAAAGCCTCATTGACATTAACGTTCTCCTGAATATATAATGTTTATATAGTACCCATAGACTATAACTCTTTTCTAGTATAATATGTAATTTACTCAAAAACACAAGCTATATAATAGTGAGTTACGATGGTATTGTACTCTAATACTGGTAAATATCATATTCACTAAGCTTTTGTAACCTCATAGAACCGTTTAAAAATTCTGTAATCTTCATATAAACTATGTAAATATATTTCCATAAAATACATATATAATCTTTTCAGCATTTATATATATTACAAATGTGTAGATAATTTTTAATTGAAGATCATTAACTTTTTGGTGACAGGTCTAGTATTTATCAATAATAATCATGGTATAATATATTAATATATATTATATATTATAATATATATATAAATAATATAATATATATTATATATATATAAGTATAATATATATATATATAATATATTATTAAGTATAGATATATATAAATATTATCATATTAATATATAAAAGAATAATATATAATAAATATTAATATATATATTATAATATTTAATTATATATTAATTAATATATAATTATATTATACATATATTAAGATTTATAATAGTGTATTCAGTAAATCAAGTTATTTATTTATTTTAGACATTTATTAATAATAACTTAAAGAATAACTATTAGTAATAGTTCATATGATATATACAGATTTTGTCTTATTGAATGAACTATTTTTTTATATTCCATTTTTACATTTATAATAGTAAATTTTTAATACTAATAAAAATATTATAATAGATAATATATATAAATACAATATAGGACTCACACATAAATTAGTGATATGATGGGTATTATATATACAGTGGTAAGACAGTTATATTTTTATATAATTTATCATTATATTTTATATAATTTAAAATAATGATAAGGATAATCTCATACAAAATTATATTCGTAATTATATTAAAATTTTAAATTTAAAGAAAGAATTCACATCAGATCTATGATATAGTAGATGATCCTTATTAAATTTGACGACGGGTTCGTTTTGTACCTGAAACCCAATCTGAACGGTAGTATTTGTTTATGAATAGTATACCTAGGATTCTCGTCAGTGCTTTAAGCATAAACTCCTATATAACCTCAATATTAAGCAAATAAATCTTTTAAAGAAATAATTGACCAATAAATGGAATCAACGGACACACTAATAAATTTAAATAATTTTAATAATAAAAAAAAAATAAGAAAAACGTGTACTGCCTTCTTTAAACAATTTAGTGAACGACTATATATATCAAATAATATATAAATGCATACGAGTATGAATTTATATACATATCAATATATATAACGTTGCGGTAATTTTTTTATAGACAAAAATATATTAAACTAAAGTATTATATATCTCCGAATATATATTAATATATTTAATATAGGAATTTATACACAAAGATATATATACTGGCAATGCTCTAAAACATGCACTATAGTAGTTAAGTTGAAATATGATATTATGCGAATGCTATATATATATAATAGTATATATATATATATATATATTATATATATAATATATAGTATATATTATTTATATCATAAAATATATATAGATATATATATATATATATATACTCATAAAAAAAAAAATAATTCTAGAAAATAAAAAAATTAGTGGAACATTCAATTATATGTTAAACTTTATATTTAAATCAAAATATATGACCTTAAAATTCAAAATTTTCAAAACATCGATTTGTTTGTGCACAGTCAAAAATACAGATCAGCTGTTCGCTGGTCAGGTGATCCACAATTAAATTCTCTATTCAGAATAGAAACTTCAATTATGGGACACTTTTCTAAACATGAAATATTAAATAAAATATTTTTTTTAAAAATATAAAATATAAATTTGATTTATATTTATTATAAAAATAATAGATATAAATAAATTTATCAAAGATTTACCTCAAAACAATATATTGTTAAAAAAATGGTTCCTTGGCAAATAATTATACTGTCGTCTTTCACCATCACCATCATTATCATCATTTGCGAACATCCACATTTCACCAAATTTTATGATATAGTATTGAAAATAAAATAAAAGAAATCAAGTTATCTAAGAAATACAGAAAATTACAAT
>JABUQX010079574.1:42500-47500 GCA_015478945.1 Trachelipus rathkii
AGACGTACCTTCCCAAATTTCGCATATCTCGCATTCCACCAGCAATGCTAACCTAACACCAGCGTCTCTTTCGCATGTGAGTGAGTCAGTCAATGCAATTCGCTTACCTCCGCCCACTGAAAATGCTTACATCGTGTCCCAACTTCAAGTGTTACAGAACACTATCATGGATTTAACTAACAGAATTCGCACACTGGAAACGCGTTCCACTGTTCCTCCACCTCCTCCCTTCCTGTAGTTCAACAACATCCTTATCCTCAACAGTATCCTCATCCTTCATCCTCTCATCATCCTTATTCCCACCTCCTGTCATATGCCCCAGCCTCCCCAATGCTTCAAACACTTATTCTGCTTCTGCTTACAATTATGGTCATATTTCTCGCTCTCCAACTCAGCAACGACGTTCATATCGTCGCTCACCTACTCCCTCACGTCAGTTCGCCTCTTCTCCAGTTACTTCTCAGGCCCTGGTTCAGTTTCCGACGCATAACCAGCAAGGCATTTGTAGAAATCACCAACGTTTTGGAGACCAAACACGGTCCTGTCTTAAGCCTTGTACTTTCGAGAATTTAAACTCCAATCACCACTCCGTAAGATACGCTCGGGCGTGGTCTCAAGGCTGTCTCCGTATTTAGCTCCGGCAGCCGCCTCATCCTCAGCTCCGGCTCTCGCTCAACTCACAGCTCGGCTCACGCTCTGCTCACGGCTCCGGCCCTCACAACGCTCCTCAGCAGCCTGTCAAACGCTTCAACAACCTCTACCGCATATGCTTCCGCAGCATTCTCTCGCTTCACCATCGGCTCCGACCAACTCGCTCGCATCGGCTCGTCTGTCCGCTTCATCCACATACATCTCAACCGTCTCAATCAGTTCCTTCACCAGACCCATCTGGACACATGCTCTCACGTATTAATCCGGTACCGAAAGTATTTCACTTTACAGAAGGGGAGCAAAGTGGAAAATATCTCAGTGGATAGGATCAAACCGGCTTATTTCGACCATGATCCCGCTTCTTCCACCACTCTTTCTCCACTTCCTGCACCTGTTCCCTCTACCTCTACTTCGCAAGATATTACCGACTTTATGCCCATTTTGGCCTTTTACATCAACTTGGTTCTCCCCCGAACTGAATCTTCTGCCAACTCCTTCAAGTATTGTCACTCCTTTGCCAGCTACTTCAGCGCCCCACGCTACGCACCATTACGCCTCTGCTCCAAGCCGATAGTCTGCCCCTGCTCCAAATACCGAATTCCTCCTCCGACTCCGGAACCTATTCGGACTCAAACCTTACCGTCTTGTCTACCTCGTTCCAAGTCGCGTTATGGACGATCCCTACGCCCGGTTGTACGATTTACACCTTGATTCCTCACGACACTCCGTTGTTCGGAGGGGAGCCATGTCACCTTCCGTTTTCTTCTTCTTTCATTTGAATATTGCGGACCAACCTCTCACGTGACCAAAATCTTGTTTTCTTTGCTTCAACGACTCCGCCATCTTCCCCTCGCAAAGGATTTTGAATCTCTCTTCCTAAAGTTACGAACTACGTCTTGTTATCGAAGATATTGTACTGAAAGCATTTTCCAAAGTATTTAGTGATCAACGCTGATTCTTTTGGTTGTATTTTGTGCTCTGAAAATCTTCTACACAACGTATTTTCTCGAATGTAAATAGGGTAAGCTATTTGTGCATTATTTTCTAAACCTAGTTCTCGTATACCATTTTTGATTTCGTGATAATATTTGATTTCGTGTTCTAGTGCATTTCGATATTTAATGAAAAACATTCAGTGATTTATAATCTTTAATATGTAATATGTTTATTTAGATTTAAGTAACTTTTTAATATTTTTATTGGTTTATATAAGTAAACCTATGCAGAAATTTCTTTATATTTTATAATAGTCTCCCCTTAATAGAAAACGTAAATTAGAAATAGAAAATGGAATTATAAGCATAACAATTACTTTTTATATTATAATCATTCTCATTATTATTATTGTATTTATTGTTATCATTGTTATTATTATTATTATTATTATTATTATTGTTAATTGTTTTCATATTTATTATTTATATGTATTATGTCTTAATACAGATTCTGACCCAGAACGTTGGTTTTTATGATTCCAAGTACCTTCATAAGTTACACGAAACGTAAAAAATATATAATAATATAATATATATAATATTATATAAACTATAATTATAATATTATATATATTTATATTTAAATATATATATAATATATATATAATATAAATATATATATATATATATATATTATATATATAATAATATAAATAATATATATATTTTATATAATATATATATTTTATATTTTTATAAAATATATATATATATATATATATATATATATATATATATATATATATATATATATATATATATATATATATATATATATATATATATATATAATATTTTATTGTAAATGTTTATTATATTATAGTATATTAAATATAACTATTATATATATATATTATATATTAAATATATATATATATATATTATATATTTTTATAACGTATATATATACTAATCATACCAATATTATATATATATATATATAATATTATATATATATAATATATATTATAGATATTATAGTATATATATTATATATATATATAATTAGTATATATTATATATATATATATATATTATAGTTTAATATATATATATTATATTATATATAGTATATATATATAGTAGTACTACTATATATTATAATATATATATATATACCTAATGCCAGCTTCCTCGAAGGGACCACTCCCATGGGGGGTGTGTGGGCGGGGGAAGCAGTTGTCATCCATAAAAATCAAAAAAGTGCAATGCATAACTGCAACCAGTTTGAAGGCACAAAGTTATTAAAAACCGTTTTCTCTTAGCAGGTGGGGGGGGGTCTTTATTATAATCCCCTATGATGTTAATTGGGGAAGGTGATAAAAGAAAGAAAATGTTTTATTGGCGAAGTTTTGATAACTCAAGAAGTGTGGAAAGTCAGTAAGTTTAGTGACATATATATATACTAGTATAGTATAATATATATATATATATATATATATATATATATATATATCTATATATATATAATATTATATATATATATTATATATAATATATATAATATATAGTATATACTTTATAATATATATAACACATGAATTTAGTTGTAGATATAACATGAAGGTATTAAATATACTGTAGAGTAGCGTAGAATAAAGATTCAAGTAAAGGGACAGGTGAACAGAATACAAATCTTTGAATACGTATCTGAGACACATCCACTTTTTGCTGAAAAATTAGCGATATAGAAAGTCAAGCGTACAGATAAGGCTTTCCTGTCAGATATTCAAAATATACGTATATATAATATATATATATATATATAATATATATATAATCAAATATATATAAGTATATATATAATATAATATTATATATATATATATATATATTATATTAGATATATATATATATATATATATATATATATACTATATATATCGTATATTATAAGCTCGTGGCGCAGGAGGTTGAGTCACCGCCTCTCATACGAGAGGACGCTGTTTCAAATCCTCCGCGTAGCAGTTGGGTTTTTTATCTACCTGGAGGCAAGAATTAAAAACTTGACTGCGAACACGTTGGTGGGGCTGGTTTGGGATAGCCGGGCCTTAAAAAGTTCGCATTTCCTGTGGTCCCCCGTGTTACCCCTGCATAAGGGAATAAAGCACGTTAAAAGGTAAGTTTTATATATATATAATAATATATAGGCTTATATATATATATATATATATATATATATATATATATATATATAATATTATATATATATTATATATATTTATACTATATTTTTATATATATTAAATTTCTTAGATAAGGTAGGCAATAAAAGTACTTGACATAAACGTATACCAAAATGTTTGCTAGACTTGTAAAAAATTGTTCAACAAATTTATAAATTAACGTACTGAAGGCAAAATTATTAAAAATATGTTTTTATATATATTATATATATATATTATATATATATATATATATATATTATTACTATTATATATATATATATGTATATATAATTATATGTATATATATATATATATATATATAGTATATATTATATATATATATATATATATATTATACATTATATATATATATTATTCACTATATTATATATATATTTTATATATATATATATATATATATATTATATATATTTAGAATATAATAATATATAATATATATATTATATATATATATATATATATAATATATTATATAATATATATATAATATATATATATAATATAATTAATTATATTATATTATCATATTTAATTGAGAATTTTTTACATATTCAAAAATTATTTTTATCTTGTAATAATTATTTTTTTCCATTAGATCTTTTATTGAGTTTTAATAAAAACTAATGCAATACTATAGGGTGGATGTACGGCAGACTGGCGTGAATACACGGCAGGCCGCTCGCTGAAGCGCTCGCTTGTAATTGCGCGCTTGCTCATGGAGCGGTGCCGTGTAGCAGTTTTAGCTCGCATAATTAAATTGACAAAGAAAATTTAAAAATAATAATAATTATTATTAAATTATATTATATTATATATTTATTTATTATTATTAATTATTAAATTACTTATTATTATTATTATTACTTATTATTATGGAGCCTTATTTAAACCAGGGGGCAATAAAAAAATTTAAGCTTTGTAAAGTTGGTAAGACTGGAAAAATGCATTTTATGATATTAAATTTATGAAACAGAAAAAGACAAACTTTCTTTGTAATGGTAACAATTTTCAAATATAATTTAATTAATGTTAATAAAAAAGTAAAAAGAAATGAATATATTTTTTTGGGCTTCACACTTAAGCTTATAAAATGAGTAAGCTCAGGCAATTTATTTCAGTTTAAAATTTGATGTATCTATGGAAAGTTTGTAGGAGCGAATGTAGA
>JABUQX010079575.1:12500-30000 GCA_015478945.1 Trachelipus rathkii
AGCCTAATAATATATGAATAGAGTATAAGTATATATATTTTATTAACTTACCTGCCTGGTATTGATTTTCTTATTATCTAAGTAGTTCCAAAACTTGACAAAATATATGGATCTTTCGTCATTTAGTTTTTTTTGTTTGGAAGAGAAATTAGGGTGAAGAGCTCTACGCTGACTCATATTATTCCTGAGACGTGTGCTGTAATAGTTTATGTCCAGGTGTTTCGTTGAAAGTTCGTAAAGACTTCCCGCAAATTTTATGCAGTGGTTTAAGAGGTTTGTAGAGATACGACTGTACTGATAGACTATTGATTGTCTGTTGTTTTGGCAAAAAAAAATATTTTTGTTATTGCCGGACTCTTTTTACAATTTGGGATATTTATGAGCTGTTATTTTGAATTTAAGGTTAATCAGGTCATGAAAAGGTAGAATCATTGCATATATTAAGTAGGACAATTGTTTAAATTTTATGTTTTGGTGAGAGAAAATAAGAAGATGTGATAGTAATTTGCTGTGGTTATGCCTTACATTTTTAACTTGATATTTAAAATTGGTATCACTCAATCTTATTCTTAAACAGACTTATATCACTATAAAAGTATATTAGCCCCTTTTTATTAATATATTATTAAGTGTTAGAATAAATTTTGAGATATATTTTATGATAAAAAAATAATTAATATATTATTTTTATTGGGTTGTTGGCTATATATCAATTTTTAATTTAATAAAATCTTATATATTTAAAATTTGTAATTTCTCGAGTCATTTTAATTTAATAAAACTAAGAAAAGTAAAAATCAAACTTATGAAGATTTTGATAATAAATATAATTCAAAAGGATAAAAATTTTTATACTTAATATAAATATTATTTATTTTTGTGTTTCAAAAATTATTTTTTAATTTTAATCATTCTGAAATTTACGAATTTTTAATTTCTCGAGGTACATATTTTGAAATCTCGCATTTTAAAATATTTGAAATTTATAAAAATATTCAAAAGATTTTTTATTTATTCATTTAAAATATTTTCCTTCCCCTAACTCTTGTTCTACATTAGTCTATAAACTCTATAATATTATTAAAATTTGTATATTTTTCAAAATATTTATAGCTAATAAATTACATAACTTTGGAATTTATAAAAATATTTACTAATGATATTTTATTATTCTAAATAATATTATTTTTTTGGCTATAAACACCAATATATTTTTATTTATTAACTTTTTTAATAATTGTATTTAATCAATTTTTCAGGGTTTACTTAAAAAGCTAAATGGCCCATTTCTTATTAGTTTATAAAAAATAAAAAAGGGTTTTAATATTTATTTAAAATATTATATATTTTTTGGCTTCAAAAAAAATATTAATTATAAACTTATATCAATATTCTAAATAGTATATTATCCCTCTTCTCTAGATTATTTCAATAAATCTTAATAATTTTTATACATTTTGAAAGTATTAAAGATTATTATTCATATAATTCTTTATTTCAAATTTTTGTTTTGCCAGGTTTATTCAAAAATAGATTTTTAACTTATAAATTTTTATATATTTAGACAGTAAATAAATATAATTTTTGTGGTGTATAGATGTCTAATAAAAAAAATCAATAATTTTCTCGAAAAAAGTCTTTTCTGCAAGCAGCTATGACTTTATTTATTAAAAACATCTATTTGACTTCCCCAAACTTTTTTTTTATTTATTCTTTATATTAAAATTTTTGTAATTTGCTTGGGTTATATTAGAGCTAAAATTTCATTTCTTTTGGAGTTATAAAAATATTCAAAAGGTTTTTATATTTAAATAATATTTTTTTCGTCTTACCAAAATATTTTTTACTTTAACTTTTATATTAATAATTGTAATTTCTCGAGTTATCTTAAAGTACATCATTTTATTTCGGAGCTATAAATGCATCAAAAGTTATTGATATAAAAAATATTTTTTTTGGGTTCAGATCCTATTTTAGAAAATTTTGTTGTAATTTTAATTTAACAACTGAGTGGTCTTCGGATTTAAAATGCTCTGTTCTTAATTTTAACTATAAATAATTAAATGTATATAATATATATTTTTTTATATCGTTTATTATATGTTTTGGATTATATAAATATATATAGGATCTTATGTAGTACTCGATTGTGAATATATAATTGTGATGTGAGTCACCATGAATATATATGAACTTTACCTATTCATTATCCTCTCACTTCAGTAGGATATAATGAAAGTAATTTGTAAAAAAAATATACTATCTATCACTAATATATATATATATATATATGTATAATGAACTTTTTAAAATATAAATCTTTCTGGGAAAAGAAGTTTAGTAATAATATATAATTATATACTTAGAGAATAGTTTACTTTTTTAATGTTACATATATTTAGAGATTTTTTTGTAAAATTAATATATTAATTAATATAATATATATATATAAATATGTAATATAATATATAGTATAATTATATATTATATTATTAAGTATGGCAATATAAATTTAATTTTCGTATTTTTTATTATCTCTATAAATCTCAATTTAATATAGTTTTTCCTTTTAGAACATTTCTTTTTATTAATTTAAGCCATTGTTTATCGGCTCTGTTTCAATCTCATTTACTTCAAAATATTTTATTTCTGTGTACCAGTATAGTATCTATACCACAATTACGACAGTACTAAGTACGAATCCTCAGGGAGTATAGCGATTCAATCAGTTGGGAACGCGCTGCACTAAGGCCATGCCATTCGTATCTCAGGCTTTTAGCTTTCTGGTTTTGACTAACTATTTTTCGAATCTACCTTTAAATAATACAATTTGAAGAAACAACTAAATTTTATTTTAAAAATTATCTTATCTCTAATCACCACTATGGCTTATCTTGAGAATCGCCCTTTGGGATTTTTTGATATCTTGGTTCTCTGCACATTGGCATGTTCGAGTGTAATCATCCTGTGATGAGACGCTAAATACTCATCTATAGAAGTCTCCACGAAGAATCCATCACAAAGCTTGTGATTTCCTAAAACTTAACTCTTTCAGTTATCCAATCATCTCTCTGTGAATTTATATCACTTCTGAATTTTTCATTACAGGTGAGTCGTTCTAATAACAGCTGTCGTAAACGGACACCGTTCATTCTTTAAATCTATAAATAGTGGTGTTCCTCAGTGTCCTGTCTATCTACTCTCACTTCTAACTTATTACTAATGATATTTATCTTACTCCATTATCGTATCTTCACATATCCAAATTCCATTACTGAACGTCTATACACTATGCTACATATTAACTCACCTTCCATTTATTTAAAGACGTCTTAATATATCACCAAAAGCTCAATATATCATATATATAGATTAAAGGGTCAGTCATTGGATAGCATTATATCTAGCACTATCATTTTTGAATTTGTAAAGTCTTTTGAGAACAATTGTTATTTTAGCTATTTCACTAATAAAACTTTATTAATAATAATTCGATTCTTTCTACATGGATATTAATCTTCCTATACCTAAACATTCCTTAGATAAACAACACATCATAATATTAATTTCATACTTGTGCTAATGTTGATAACGTGAGATTTTATTTTTCGTAATCATAAGTTCCAATAATCAATTTGATGATGGTATTTTACGAGATCAGAATTCTATATCGACTATCCCAAGATCTAATAGAGGTGATATTAGACGTATTCTGAGAAAAGCATACAGTAATCAGAGATGTCTCCAGCACTTAGACGTTGCTTCCTCTTTAAGGGCTGTTTGTTCAGTGTTTTCTTAGGGCATGCTTACGCCTGGTGTGGCTTTGCCCCGCCCTTTCAAAAAAGAATAGGATTCCCCCGCCGCACAGTTCAGTGCCCACTTACCCACAGGGAGAAATATAGAATAACAATACTTAAATATATAAATATATTCATTCTATTGTACTATATATATATATGTATAAGATTTTGATAATTATAATGCCACATATTTTAACATAATTTAAGAAGCAAATAAACATAAAATAAAATTATAGTATTTTAAAAGCTATTATTATCTATCTTATTTATAATAAAATTATCATACATGAACTAATAGAAGGCAAAAGTTGATAATGAATTAATTGCCTATAAAATATTAAGCAGAAAGTTTAATACTATAAATATCCTGACTTTAAAGCAAATGGTATATATTATATCACTGCTATAATAATTAGAAATTTTTTCGAGAAAGTTCCCTATTTAATCTAACGTGGCCTATGAACCTAAGTATATAATAATTAAAAAATTATTAATTATTTGTAATTTATTTTCTCATCTATGAATATATATTAATATATTAATATATATATATATATTAAATATATTAATATTATATTATTTTATAGTATAGTGTTTTAAAGTTAATATGGTGATATATATGTATATATTCTATATATATTTATATATTAGTGAATATATATATATTATTATTATATCTATAATGAATTTTTTACTATTTTGCTATAAATCTAATTTACTTTTTATATATTTTGAATAATTTTTAAAATACATAGCTCGTAAATTTATAATATAGTTTATTTTTAGATTAATATCTTATATTAATATATATGTATCAATGTTATTATTACGAGGAAAATATTATCTTTCCTCATCACGGGCAGAAATTTACTAACAATTATAATTATAAAAAATTATAGTAAATTATAATTTATAGAATCCAAATTTGGTAATTTTTGTTGTACAATTTTTAATGTTAATTTTCTTAAAACGCGTTATTAACACCGAAGCTTTTCAAGTTATTATTAATAATGATTGGAATTAAATGAAATTTACATAAATACTTTAGTAGTGATATTAAATATTATTTTTATACAATACAGTTAATTTTAATTATTATATTACAATTATTAGATACAACTACATTTATTTCATATTATCAGAAATTATACTATTTATGTCCCTAATAACGTACTATACTCATAAATAAATTACATAATAAAATTAGTACTCATATTTAATATCCATACAGAATAACATATATTACTTTATTTATATTAATATATATATAATTCTCACTATACAATAATTACCTTTATTATAAATATACCTAATTATATAATTATAGTATATTTAGCGTGGGAATTCCCCTTCTATATCTTAATTATATTAAATTTAGAACTTAATTACTTGTTACATTTTTCTTACTATACATCTTACATTTATCCTATCATATTTTGCCAAGGGTCTTACCCCATCATAAAACACTATATATCTACTATTTATATATAATTTTAGTAAGCGTATATATATATTTCCTATTCAAATATATAAATATATATATCACTACTCTATACTAGAGACTTTGGAACGTTTATTTAGCGAAACTTCCATATATAAATTTTATATTAACCTAATCATACGAATTACCATATCATAGTATACGTATATATGATTTATTAGTATATTCATAAATGATTATAATTTTTTTTTATTCTAATATTAAATTATTATTATCAGTATATATATATATATATAATACTTATACATATATATAAATTGCAAATAAAATATAAGTCTTAGGATTAAAAGAATTTAAATGAATAGGACACCATCTTTCGGAGGCGGTACTTTATAAGTGTAATATTACGGCAGGGGAACAACAATGGCACCAATGGCTGCTAAGGGAGTTTCTCCCATTAAATTTTTTCTCTCAGAGAAAAAACTTGGAAGAAACCGGGTAATAGAATCAGGGAAAAAATAAAACAAAAAAACAAAAAACAAAAGGATGCCGTAAAAAAAATAATTATAATTTTAATTATCAGCTTATTTAAAAAAAAAATATACGTTATGCATACATAGTTAATAATATATATAGGATATAACCTATTACTTTGGCGATACGGATATTATAATATTGTATATAATATAGTCCAATAAGAAAATGTATCAGCCCTATATATCCTCCGTATTAGGTTATATATATTATAAGTTGATCGTAGCTTATAGGATCTAATCCTATTTTATCACTATAACATATGTATAAGTATACCATTCTTCTATGTAGTCAATTAATTGTTATATAATATTACGTATATTTGATTCTTTTTGGTTTTCATCTATCTCTTTTTATTCCACCAAGGATTGAGGGGAGTTGGTGGGCGTTACATTGCATCGAAAGGAAAAAGACAGTAAGGAGAAAAATTACATAAAGTCGAAAAGAAGCCGCAGCCTGCCACACGCCCCTTACCATTAGTAAGACTGCACTCGTGCAATTGAGCTAGAACTGTTCCACTCCTAGGATCTCTCACGGTGTGACCAGACCCGATTCAATATCTATGTCATTGGAGCCTGACGGATTCTCATTATACGATAATAATCGAGTTCTCATAGTTATATAAAAAAAAAATTGAGACGATAATATTTTTCCTGTCTCGGCATTGATGAGAATGGCATATGAATTTCAAGGCATACATGTAATCGTAAGATCATCTTTTTTTTACTTAGATAGAGTTTGTGTGTTGTTATACTCAATGAAAAATTTTTTTAAAAAAAGTTTCGATAGTATTTATATTTTGAAATTTGTTCCACGAAAACTAAATTAAAAAACTCTAATGCAGTATATAAAAAGAAGAAATATCTAGTATAAAATAGTGTTGCATCTCCTCTGATACTAAATAAGCTCTGAAAATTTCACTCACACTTCGCCCAGTAATAGGAACACACTCATATTTACGCATCACTAAACTTTAACAATTACACACACTCAATTCTCAATAAAAAAGTTGGGTCGAGGAAATTGAGAGGGGATCACGTACAGGGACACAATACTCAAAAAGGAAATTCTAGACGATAAAGTAACTCCTGTATCTTTGACCCAATTTAGATTAAGGACTCTATTCATTATAAGATCTCAAATATCTAGTTTGAAGATACATCGGAAAAAACTTTCTGGAACTTATTACGAAAATTATATAGAAATCAGATAAAAAAAATTTGAAAAATTTAAACCTGGATAAAGAATTGACTACAGCACACAGGAGAAAACACCGTGACAAATTCAACAAGTTATATATTGAGGGAGCAAAAAAAGTATAGCATTTGGAACTGTATTTATAATACCTAGTCCAAAATTCGCTCTTGGAGAAATTCAAATTCATAGTTAGCATATTTTTGTGGGTGCTGAAGAATGGACACGGAATAATAGTTAGTGTCGCCGCAATGTCAGATTCTTACCCTTAAAACAAGTGTGTTAAAGATTAGTGATAGTCCCATTGTGGTTCGAAATATTATATTAGTGATGAGTTGCGGTCGATTACAGGTGATGGGGGCAGGCGAAGTCAAAACTACGCGGCACCAGGGTACTTCTGTTATGATATAACTTGGGCGGAAGTTTGAAGGTAAGTTGTAAACAAAACATTGCAATAAACATCGTTTTAGATTTGAGTTGCAGAGAAAAAATGATCCCACCGGTAGACCCTCTACCTTATGTCCATCTGAAACTTTTTAACCTTGAATCGCCTCAACTGGAAAAGCAGAAAATATTGTAAATGCATTCATAAAGAGCTGACTGATTTTGATTTTAAAAATTATTGACAACATTATTACTTTGAGAAATTTGATGTGCTTCTAATGTAGCTTGAAAGTTGGAGGTGTATCAAAAAAAAAGGCTTTTCGAAAGAGGCAAAACAATAGTTCTTCTACTATACACTATACAACAGCATATATCGCGTCTCATGCAGCACTCCTGCAGAATAAAAATAAGAGAGTGAAAGACTCATGGTATTTTTTTTAATTTTTTAGAATAGTAGCGCAGAATTAAACTAACGTGTTTACAAGTCGCCAAAAAAGTAGGTAAAAATCTTTGTTCGAGATATATTCGCGCACTATAATTCATTCAATTGCCCGAAATCCTCAAGTATTGCTGAAATGCATTGAATGAGATGATTATATAATTATAATCATAGTGAATATAAAAATTTTACGTCATCATTTTGATGGATTGTGAAGAATTATGTCGTCATAATCAACGCTTAAAATTCCTAACGCCAATTACATGACGGGCATCTTGCTCGCGCATAATCGAAATGCTAGAGGTGTTCCTCTGTCACCTCTGTGGATCATCTAACCGTTATTTGAGTTATAAGAATCCTTAAATTGCCTCTCTCATTACCTTAGAAATTGCTTACCTTGAAAAAGAATGACTTCTGTAATTATGAACCAAGATAGTGTCATCCCGGTCTAATTCTAACGAGTAGGATGTCAACACAAAATTGCAACTACACAATAAATTGTTCCAGGATTTTTGGTCCTGCAATGCCGCGTTCTTTTGAAATATGACCGATTAAAAAAACAGGTTCGTTTAGCATAACGCTGAAACTCTGCCAGCACATTTCGCCTTATTTGTTGAATGAAATAAAAAAATACCCGCACATTTAAATTATAAGGGGATTTATGTATCTATCGCAGCGATAATCCTTAACTTTCTGTGTTCGATATAATATACTGCGACGACAGCCGAAGAAAATTGAAGAATTAGGCTCACACGACAAATTCTATACTCTCGTACTATATTGCTATGATTATCATTTCTGATAGTCGTTCTTTTCAGAGTTTTCGATCATGAAAAATTATACACCGAGAGGTTACTCATAAATTTAGGAAATTTCATAGTAATAGTATTTCGTGTACGTTTCAATGACAGCTGGAAGGTTACGAGGGACTCTTTAGAAAATCCTTCATTAATTTGAGTTCAAACTCCAAGCTCCTGTTAATTCAAAAGTCGAAATATATAAAGCAGATGCATAACCATTGTCGAGAAATACTTAAGAGACCGAACGTGGATAAACTTTACATGCATTTACATAACTCATGAACATCTTTCTTGGTCATTTAACTCTGTAAAAAGCATAGCTCGGTTAGAACAGAGACTAAGAATCACTCTTCCTGAATGAATCCTGACATAAAAATGCTAAACATAACGAGAAACAATCAGAGAAATGGGCCCCAAACCGTTAATCAGCATTGTTATGCATTCGATAAGTTATTCGTGGAGGGATCTGAGAATCCAACTGAGCGAATTTTTCGTTAAAAATAACATGTATGTACATGTGCAACTGACATTCGAGCGCAACAGAAATTTCGTTTCGTATACGATTCTTTAAACTTTACTTTCTTTATACTCATATACCTAAGTTACTAACCGCTCGGGGTGTATCTATGGCTCTTCCGAAAGTGTTGGATATATAGAAGTAATTACTAAGATTCCTAATAACCTAACTATATCAATATATGACTAACTGTTATCATCTATTTATAGAATCTGTATCTATATAATATTCTCTTAGCTATTACTTATTACTAAGTACCATTATTTAACTTATATATATTTGAGTATATAATTACACTATAATATTTCTACTAATAGATATAAACCGCTATTATATTTAATAATGTATTCTAGTCAATAATTTATATAATATAATGATACAGACTTAGTCGTATTATATTTTTCTTTCTTGCAGAAATGTTAATCGGTTTAAGCTAAAATAACATTATTACTAATTAATACTACCACTAATTAATTTATCTCATTAAGCACCTATACCAAACACCTTATTTTAAACTTATATTACGCATTAATTATATTTTTAAATTAAGTATCGTCTCATAATAATTTTTCTTTACCTCATTGGTATAATTTTTGTTATGTAAAGTAGTGTTAGATGTTGCCGCGTTAGCAGATGATTGCAAGTAAAAATTTGTTATAATTT
This sequence comes from Trachelipus rathkii, assembly GCA_015478945.1. Classification (NCBI taxonomy): domain Eukaryota; kingdom Metazoa; phylum Arthropoda; class Malacostraca; order Isopoda; family Trachelipodidae; genus Trachelipus; species Trachelipus rathkii. The sequence continues at coordinate 22,273 of JABUQX010079575.1, forward strand.
AAGCGGGATATCTTACTAGATTGTCAGGATAAGAAAGTATAGAACGTATTAGAGGAAAATTAGTCTGACAATAATAATCAAATATCGTATAACCTTATATTTACTTGTAATTATTTTATACTTATTGCCCACTGAATCTCTGTAAAACAGCCCCGGAGAAATTTTACTGGAAAGAAACACTGGTCACAGGGCTTGTTCGTCCCGGAATTGTCACGCCTCAAAACTTAAGTGGTTCCAATCCACTAAAGGCAGTACTTTCACGAAACTGAGTCTATATTTTGAGTTTTTTTTTTTCATTTATTAACCATGAATCAACAACTCTCCTCGGCAGTTCTCGTCTCTCCTCTCTTCTCTCGTCTCTCCTCCTCTCTGCCATCTCTACTCATCTCGCATTAATTTTCATTTATTCCGATATTTTTAAGGATGGCTGTTTTTTACTTCTTTCGGTGGTATCTCTCTCCTTCCTTTCCTCTTCTCACTCTTCTTTCTCTCTCTCTCTCTCTCTCCTCTTCTCTCTCCTACCGACGGACGGTCATACTCTCTCTTGTAACGCGTAACTTGAGAGCATAGACTATTCAACACAGTACCCATCTTTTTCTTCCAACACTCTTGAACCCAAACTCACAATATATGGGCCAATCTCTATAGGAGTTATGTATTCATTTATTAAGCCTAGAGTCTGAGCCCATTCCATCCCTTTTGTCATTTTCCAAACGCTCATATCAATCCATTGCATTTGCATGTTCTATTTGTTCCTTCCATCAGGTAATTTGGCATTTAGGTTTCTCAAAAAAAACGAAATAAAACAGAAATACAATATGAAATACTAAAAAAACAACAGACACCTATGGCTCTCTTCCTATAGGAGGAGGACTAACCCATTAGAAAATAATAAATATTATAAACTACTAATTATATTATATATTTAACTAATAAATATATACTATATAGGTTACATGTCCGATATAATAAAACATAAAATACCAATCACCATAGATACTATCTATCTATCTATCTTATCTTATCTATATATCATTTCTACTAGAGAATAAAAAATACATATCCCCTTATTAACTCACTTAGGTCTGGATAAATTAATTAATGGAACTATAATATATATAATATTATAAATATTTATATATGTTATAGTATATTATATAAATATATATAAAGACCTTACTAACTCAATACTGTTTCTATTACCTTCTTGTATAATATTTTTATTATTCTTTTTAAATTCAATAAATAAATAACAAATTATACTATCTACTGTTAATAAGGGTATTGAGTGTGTGATGTGTTTTTGTAGCGTTGTGGTTGTTTTTGGTTGCTAGTGTGGGTTGTTTGTGATTATGATTTGCGCTTTGGAGTTCTGAAACTTATGTGTTATTTAGTATATTTATACTAAAATATAACCACCCAATTCTATATTTCACTTAATAGTACTATTTAAGCTAATAAATAGAATATTTGGACTAGGGCAACTTTTCATTTCATATTTATTATTTCATGCGCTCATGGAAATATATAATAATACAAGTACATGTTCTTTTCATTACATCAAATTAATATAAATTATTAACTATGAATATAAATTAGGCTTGGAGCTTCTATCTTATTATCTTTCATAATCCTGATGCCAATTTTATAACCTAATATTTTAAATCAAAATTTTCAAATTATTTACATCTCTAAAATGTGATTTAGAGAATCTACGGAAAACAATCTATAGATAATAGTATTATATATATTACAATATTTCTTCTTAATTATTAGCTTAACATCATCAACGCCCATGAAAAATTATAATTTTGAAGAAGTATTTTACTGTCTTATAATACCCGGTCAAGGCAGGGCAGAAACGCCGTTCCGACAATCCACCAACAGTCATTATTAATTTGTGATTACCTTATTATTTTTAGTCTCCTTAATTATACCATCTCTCAGAGTCATATACCATCCCATCGGCGAGCTATCTCAATCTTCCGGTATTGGCATTCAATATGATCGTTTAACTTCCTTGAAGTCCATCCATAGCCGGAAACATTAAAAAAGATAGCACCTTAACTTTAAGCTTTAGGGGCTCTTTGTTCATCGAGTTTGCCGATCTGCCATCGGACTCACACATTCTTCCCTCCTCGCTCATACGGCTTTTTCACTTTCCTTAAAATATCTTTTCTTGAAATCCATCTCCTCGACTCATCAGTATTAACAATTCTCACTTTACATATCGCTTCCTTCATATTGCTGCCTCTCGATAAGTCCACGAGCTCTCACCTCACAATCCCAGACTCCTGCCACTTACCTTACAATCCCATCACCTCCACACCGCATTCCCACCAATAATTCCCTTCAAAAATCCACGCCTTCAAAAGGTACCAAATTAAAATCTTTCTACTTTCATGTTTTCTTACCCTTTTTACCGAGCCGTCAAACCCGACAAATCTTTCCGCTCTTCTAAATAAACCTCCATTTTTCAATATACCAAATATTAAACTCCAAACTCTGTCTTCAAAAAGGTTCGACTCCCCAGTTTGGAATAATAACTCTAAGATACCCAAAGATATATAACTCTCACTATGTAATTAGCTCGTTCAACCCAACACTACTATTTCCACCTTAGCAACCACCAACAATTCAAAATCCTTTTAACCAATTTCTTTCCCCACTTAAATCGACCGTTACTTTTTTTTGCTTTTTCCACAGTTTTTTTCTTCATCAATAGCGGTTACTCTCGACTTATTCCTTCTATTACGATCATTGCAAACAGTGACGTCTTCACTCACAAGAAAGAGAACATACCGAATCCACGTTCTTCCATTTAGAACAGGAAACCACCAAACAAATCCCGACTAATATTTATAATACAAAAGATACAAAATCCTGTCGGAAATCTTATCATCCTCCGATTCGAGTCCGCATTCCGCCGGAATTGTCAGCGAGCCCGCATGTCGCTTCTGGTTTCCTCGGTCTACCTACATTTCTAAAAAATAGCCCGGTGTGACGCCTGTGTCAGCGACGACTCCTCGCAGGAAATGACCTTTTTTGCACATCACAACATTGAAATTTTCCTTTATCATTATTTCTTCAAATGTGCCAACTCCGCATGAGAACATTAATCGCAGGAACTCTTGAATATTTTAGAAAGATTCTCGGGATCCCACACCCACCTTCACCTTTAGCAACAGCTAGAAATAAAAGCTCTCCTTCCTCTACTGTTCCAATCTCGCGCCTTTGATATTAATTTTCCCAATATTCTACATCTTCTATTTCAGGCATTGCTCGCAATTCTTTTCCAACTGACGTCGGCATTCTGTAAACAACTGATTTCGTAAATACCATTTATCCTTTATTTTTCGCTTATGAGCTAACTTTCTCAGCTCTGTTACGAATACATCTACCGGCTCTCCTTCCCATTGTTATTGCAAAACCCACTATACGCGCTAAATGCAATGCCAAAGGCCTCCCTCAAACGAGCCTTGATCGCTGTTCGATTTTTCTGATCTCGCTTCATTCCATTTGAAAAGAAAACTACAAGAGCATTCCCTTCCAAAAATAGCGCAATGAACGTCGCTTCTTCCTTCACATTGTTAATCCTTGCCACCATGGACACCTTTGTTAACCAAGCCTCTATGTCTTCCCTACCAACATAAGACTTCACCATTTTAGAATGGTAAGCTTGAAGCTTGTATTCTTCTCTTCTTTGTTCTTCTCCGCCCGAAATAAGCTTGTAAGTTAAAACACGAACACATGTCCGCTACAGTTTCAAACAAGTTTAAATGAGAAAAAATGAATTACATAATTATGGAATAGTTTAACATGACTAAGGATTTATTATTTATCCGTGGTTCTCCTTATCTATTCAGATCTATATTCCTAATACAGAATGTATAAGCAATATTAACAAGAACAGAGAGTGAATGAAAATCTGTCAAACTTAGTGAGTTGGTTGGTTATCATTTATATATATTTTTAAAAGAGGAGGTGATATGAAATAGAAAAAAACAAAAATTTTAACAACAACAACAGAAATAAAGATTGTACAATTAATAGCCAAAATAGTGAATTCTTATGAGTAAATGATACAATAATTTAAACGTCGGACTAGAAAAGTCGTGAATTGAATGACTCGGAGTAATTATTGAGGTAAGGAACTGCTTATGAGCAAATAATGATGTTAATATGCGTATTTCGAGAGCCGAGTTAGTTAGTGCGATGATGTAAACTTCAATTGTTGACAAAGATGTCAAGGGTGGAACAATGTTCCCTGATTCTAGCAATTGACGGTCGAGTTATGGGTATGTTGGTTCGTAATGAAATTCCACTTTGTTCTCCCACTCTACTTACGAGTAGGTGCACAGTGCTACTAACGTTGTCATTTTTGCAGTCCATGTGTAAATTTATAGATTATAGAGGAACTAAAGGTGAAGGAACCTTATCTTTAAGATTCAGACTCGAACCAATCATAAAATGCGATAAGAAAAAAAAACAATGTATAGTTTTGGATAATAATGTGACCAAATACAGGACAGATTCCTAATTAACTAATGGAAAATATTGTGATAAAACATAAATTTTAAGTATGGTATTTGTCTTTGGGCCGTAGCTATTGTTTCTTTGGGTTTATGAATATTATTCAAGACAGTTAATAATACGAAGCGTGAGGGAGATAGGATAAGAATTACGAATGAAAAATCTTAATAAAAAAACTGAAACCCATTATGTATGTTGAGGAAGGACGAGGATAATGGTAAGCTCTGCAGGGTATGGGTTTGATGTTATTTATATTAGTAGATTAAAGAAATGTGACTAAAACAATTGGGATGATCCAATATTTTAGATTTTGGGACCCCATTTTAGCCCCCACCTAAAAATGGACATCAAATTCGGAATTATCAGCCGATTTTGACCCTATAAACACCAAATTGTAGCTTTTTTTGGCCTCTAAAACGTGGTTTTCCGGGGGTTTTCTGTGTCTGTAGTCATTTTTTAAAAATTTTCAATTTTTCAAAACCCATGTTTTTGACATTTTTCGTATCAACTTCCAGAATTTTTTTCGAAATGACTTCAAACTTGAAATATGCATAGATTGGTCCATTACCTACAATAATTACGTATTACATTTTCGATTTTTTGAGTTCTGTGCTCAGCGTTGTCCAATTTCCAAACCCATTTTTTTTGGATTTTGAAATGAAAAATTGCGATAATTTTTTTCCTGTTCAGGCGAAGTGAATGAAATTTTCAGGGCATATGTAGTCGGGGGAGAGGCACATTTTTTACTTGATAATTTCTTTGTATATGCATTAGTTTTGGATTTGTTCTTGGAACAAATTTAAAAAAAAAAAATTTTGGAAATTTTTTAAAAATTTTCTTTGATTATACAAAAACGTTATCTAAATAAAAACAATGCATCTCGCCCGACTATACAAACCCTGAAAATTTGATATTGATCGGACAAGTAGAAAAAAAAATATTTCACTTATTCATATTTTGAATCGTTCCAAAAAGTGAAATATTGGAAGATATTTTTTTTCTACTTATCCGATCAACATCAAATTTTCAGGGCTTGTATAGTTGGGCGAGATACACCTTTTTTACTTAAATAATTTTTTTGTATACTCAAAAGAAAATTTTTAAAAAATTTTCCAAATTTTTTTTCTGAAAATTTGTTCCAAGAACAAATCCAAAACTATTGCATATACAAAGAAATTATCTAAGTAAAAAATGTGCCTCTCCCCCGACTACATAAGCCCTTAAAATTTCATCCACTTTGCCCGAACCAAAAAAATTTTTTATCGCAATTTTTCATGTTTAAAATCCAAAAAAAAAGGTGGGTCTTGAAATTGGACAACGCTGAGCACAGAACTCAAAAATCGAGATATATATATATATATTCGTAGTAATGGACCAATCTAATGCCATATTTCAAAGTTTGAAGTCATTTCGAAAAAATTCTGGAAGTTGATACGAAAAATGTCAAAAACATGGGTTTTGAAAAATTGAAAATTTGGAAAAAATTACTACAGACACAGAAAACTCCCGGAAAACAACGTTTTAGAGGCCAAAAAAAGCTACAGTTTGGTGTTTATAGGGTCAAAATCGGCTGATAATTCCGAATTTGATGTCCATTTTTAGGTGGGGTGAAAACTGGGGCCAGCCCCAGCCAAATATTGGATCATCCCCTTAAATCATTAATCCGAAACTGACTTTTTTTTTCTTTATACAGACAGAAAAATCTCCATTGTTTCTGAAATCAATAAATCCAAAAATGGAAGAGTTCCTTCTGCCTCTCTACTTTAAAATATATATTGGAGAGCTGACTGTTGAGAAAATCTAAGAAAGGTTGGACTTCGTTTCCATCCTAAAAAAAAGTAGAAAAGTGGGATACACGAATCTTTTGCAAAAAACTGGTTCGAACTTTCGTTAATCCTCCGAACCATCGAGTTTCGTAGCGGCATAAATAAACAGTGGCTAGCGTTGCACTCAGTGGAGAACCCATAACAATAGAGTTGGTTGGAAATTCAGCATGCTGTTGAAGAAAAAATATATCGTTATGACCAGGTGCAGTTTGTTTTTTTGTTCTAGTTTGGGAAGCTGTAAAAATCATTCCCGGAATTGAAAACCTTGCTTAACAAATTCTATTTGTTTCATTCGTAGAAATATTTGTTTGAAGTGATTTAACATCGATATTAAAAAAAAACTCCTCCCATTTATTTACAGATGATAATAAATGTTTTAAAGCATAATATTTTTTTGTGGTTTAATCATTTGATGCCTATGCCAAAATGGTTTGAATAAATATTTGGCTAATTTTTAGTTAGGGATGTTAAAAACAGAAAGTACAATAGGGCGAATTGGTAAATTGAATTTGTGTGTTTTTGGCAAGACGAAAATTATTCCCAGTGAAGATGCTTTGAATAAACTTTGTTTAAATTTCAATTGCTTTGCAGTTTGTTCTCATTTGCAGTTTTTGTAATGAACTTATTTAATTTTTCTATCAAACATTTTAACCCCCAATGAAGTGAGTTCATATTAACCCTTCAGTTTTTAAATTTCGTACAGACTAACAAGCCTCTCGATCTTCGTATGTTAGAATCATTTTTTACTCGCTTGATTTTTCTGACATCAGATCCAATGTAAATTTCAGCTTTCAATTTTACATCTTATTACCGTAGGAATTTTCTTATTTTGCATAATTCAGTTATAGATTTTATTGTTTTGCTACTCAATTGTACAATTCTTTATTGTTTTTTTATTGTTGTTACAGCCTGGATTTTTTAATACTAACCGGCAACATCTTTGTAAATTAATAAGCGTAACAATAACAACCAACTCTCCTAAGTTTATATAAGATTTATGCATTCTGTATTTTTTTAATATTGCTTATACACTACCTGCGCAAAAAATTTTTTTTTCTCTTATTCTATGTATATATATTTAAAGTTTTGTTATATTTGTCCTGATGAACGAGGAATGTTGTTTCGCTCGAAACATTGATAATATAAATAGGAACTATTTAGTATATCACATGTCTTTTTATAATATATATAATATATATATATATATATTATATTTTTATATATTATTATATATATATATATATATATTATATATATATATATATTTATTATATTATATATTATATATATATTTTATATATATAATGGTGCGTGTGTGGCAACGCACATACTAGTGCTGTGGCCGGAGGGATTCTCAAAACCTTCCTTG
>JABUQX010079576.1:0-16908 GCA_015478945.1 Trachelipus rathkii
TTTTTTGGAGTTTTTTTGATCACTTTTATTTATTACGATAAGAACTTTTATATCGCTATGATTTTCAAAAAATTTTAATGTGCGGTGCACAGGAGGGTATTTTAGACTAGAGTAAAAACTTGTTCTGATGAATATATTCTTTCCAGCTTTTTGACCAATTTGGGAATAATACTTGTCTCACAATTGGACAGACGTGACATTTTGTATAACTCTACATTTTGACACCTTCTAAAAAAAAAATTTTATAATAATATATGGGACTAGTAGGGGTTTGAGACCCACTATTAGGGTAATTTACTTGGGCTCCTAATTTTGTATTTTAAAAAGAAAAGACTTTTATAATTAATATAATACTTGTATATAACTATACCGTATTAATATTATTTATTTTAATTTTATTATATTTTTTTCTTTTAAAATAGAAGCATCTAGTGACTAGGTTTTATACCATCATTTATTACTTTTAATTTATTTATAGTATAGAGAATTATCTCCTTATAAAATTTATTATATTCTAGATGAGAGTAATAATAGTAGTATGATTCATTTATATCAGGTATATATGATCGGAGGGGTTAGTATCTTATACTAAATTACCTATATTATATATCGTAGAAGCCTTCATTATATACCGGGAGGGAACGTGGAATAAGGCAATACGAGTTTTTGGATAAGTGTGGTGAACTGCATTCACCAGGAGGACAAAATTTCTCAACTTTATATGAGATTTCTGTGGAAAGATTGGGTTCCATTTTATTTATCGGTTTATTTTTAATCAAATTTTAGGGCGGTAAATACATTAAATTCTGGAATAGGGTATAACCCCTAACCTAAGCCCTACACCCTACGCCGCCAAACCTCTCACTTTACCTTATGACGTAATTATAACCTAGCATAACCGTGCATTAATGAGACAGGATGTTACACCGAAACTCCTGAGAGCCGGTAAATTATAACGAATCTCTAAACTCTTAATTAACAAGGAAGATCAACCAGCTTATAAAATGTCCCCAATATAATATATAAAGATATACACCATGACTAAATATATAAATAATAATAATATAAAACAATATATAACTATACATAGGATACTAAAACATTTACAGATATGATAGTATTCAATTTATAAGAAATGATATAATAATGAGTAACATGGTACGATCGTGACCAATGAAAACCATGAGATAACAGGGTCACTAATATATGTATATTATATTATACAATATACTTATAATATATATTATTAATATATTAATGATAATATATATTCTATAAATACATTTAATAGCATAAATTCTCATGCCTACTAATTGGTCCATTAAGGCCTAATAATTCATTTCTCTCTAAATGATCTAACCTAATTAATCCTAAAGACTGTTACACTAGAAATAATAAATTAAAAAAGTAAAGCAAATCTAACTCAAATAACATTAATTATATTAATTAATTTTGTTGTTTGTAATGATCGAAAATTAAGTTTTTTTTTAAAAATAAAATTATTAAATTAACCTTATATGGACAAGTAGTCCATGTGTTTACAGAAAAATCTGGCCTACTTTTCAGGAAGTAAACTATATCAGCAAGAGGCCTTTTAATTATAATATTTAAGGGTAACCAAAGGAAAGTGTACTCTAGAAGGGATATGAAAGCTTCCTTAAATATCCTCCAGTATCTCGATGCACACATTGGAAGCTATAACTTTATAAACCTGGGAGCATCGTGTTTGCAACTTTATGAGCGCCCGTGCGGTCCACTGCCCGGAGATGACTAATTTCAACTGGCTACTCCCTAATTTGGATCCTTAAATATAACTTAATATTAAGAATTGTAGAATTCCTACTGGATATACCAGTGAGAATCTTATGATATTTTTATATATAAATATTTAATCATAATTTATTATAAAGCAGAATTGAATAGTCTTTGAGACAAGACTTTGAAGGTTTAATATTTTATGATAAGGTTATATCCTATGTAGTGAGAAAGTCCACCATCATGTGTAGTCGGTCAAGAAAGCGAATATTTGTTGAGTAAATCTGTGTCAAAATAGGCAGAATCTCTGGCACAAAATTTCCGTATTTATACTTATTATGAGTATTAAATTTAGTTATATTTATATATATCATATTATTATTTTTATTAAATTATTATTTTTATTATAATTACTTGTTATTTAGTCCTTTTCTGAATAAAGTTTAAAATGTAAATTGTGCCTTTAACGGATAATATAAATCTATTGTTTAGATATATATATTCATACAAAATAATATGTTAATCAGGGTTGTATATTTTCTTTCTATACAATATAGTGTCGTAATACTTATATTCGAAGATATATTATATATATATATATATGAAATATATTACTAATTTTTATGTATTTATATTTTATAAATTGATTATTTTTTTAATATAAATGTACAAGATATTATTATTTTATAAATATAAAAAAATGTTAAATAATTAAATATTCGAACTTATTGAGGGTCTATTACTAAATGTCTCAACTAAACTACAAACTATATATAATAAAGCTATATCATTATATATGTATAGTTAAAATCTACTTATAAATATATAATAACTAGCATATATATTTGAGGGATGTGCCGAATAATTTGGTAAGGTATTACACGGTATAAAACGAGACTAATACGGAATAAAAAAAATATCCAAGAGAGAGAATATTCGTTATTTTTCGGGAGCGGGGAGTCCGTTTTATGGCCGGAGAACTTTTACACCGGGCAGAATAATGTGGAGGCTCTTTACATACTGGCAAACAATAAAGTTAGACGCTCCACCATGAGAAGGCGCCACTAAATTATTATCATATTTAAAATTTGAAACTATTTAGTGATGAATAGTTCCAAAAAAAATAAAAATAGATAAGAAGCCGAATTTTGTAGCCAATATGGCTAAAATTTTTGTCATTTGTCAGATCCTATAAGAGCCTTTGAATTTTCAAATATTCAAAAAATAGGAAATACATTTGGTGATACAGGATAATGGACCAAACATAGGCTAGCTGGCATACGAGGGATGAGGTGGCTTTGCTATCAATTTCCCTCATGGCCGTTTATAATTCTCAATGGTGCAACTCTTTCGCATCAGATATATATATATTAATGGCCTCAGAAGGTCTGATTAAAGATACTTTTTAGCAATTCATGTTAAAGCTGTGCAGAAGCATACCGTCGCTCGCTCATGTTTCACAAGATTGCAGACCAGATCCTAACGGCAGACCTGCAAAACTAAAACTTTATAGATGCAGCTGAATGTCCAAAACTAGCAAAAATTATCGTTCAAGAGGTTTCTACAACGCTGGAACAGAACGTTATGGATATGCTTAAAAAGATTGTTTGAACAAAAAAGTTCTCGCTTATGCCGAGATGTCCCAGAGCCGCTGCTGAATGCAAATCAGAAATGCTCCTGAACTCGATTTTTAGTGGCAAAAATTATTCTATTTACTTGAACATTCTGACAACATCACTAAAAACAAGTCCATTAAACGTGAAAAGTAACCAGTTCGCCGAGAGAGGTGAGTCCCTTCCATTTTAAGAAGTAAATCTATTTTAAATAAGGCAATTAAAAGCAAAAGCTTCAGTGGAAAAATTACACTCGTTGAAAGGAGCTTAAGAAATTCAAGCGTAGAAAAAAAGACTTTCTAGGTTTCTATGTGATAAATCTTTCCTTTGTGTGTAGCTACTTTTAGATCTGCGATTCAAGACTAATTTTTTCAAACATGAAATCAAGATGAAACTCAAAAACTTAAAAAATCCCATGGGTTCGGTGAACGAACAATGAGACGGCTTAGCTGCACCCATTGTAAGTAAGCCGATATGATGCGAAAAAGGAAATTTAGCTCCTGATTCCTTCAAATGCTCGGACCAATCGCATAGTATTTTGTCACGTATTGTATATAGTTGAGGGGGAAGGTGTAAGCTGGACCGCGTTCATTCTTCCACAATTTTAATGCACTGGATTGTTTTAAAGGAGAAATTGATTTGGTTATCTTCTCAGGAAATCGGCAATAAACAGAAAAGAAAAGTGAGAGTGAAAAAAGAAAGTCCATTCTTCTGACGATGTGTATAATTGTAAACATAAAAGTAAAATGGCTAGCATAACGGAATTACTCAGAAATAAACAATATATACTAAGTTGTGGGCCTAACTTTGACCAAGTGAAGACCGGGAATGATAATATCCTTCAATTGGGTGGGAAAAAACATGGGGAAATAGTTTTTTAATGAAATTTGAAAAAAAAACTACGCAATAAAATTAGACCTATTCAGCTCCACCGTCATCGTGAAGGTGTGAAAGAATATTTAAGAACAGGAGGAAATTTTAAGAAGCCACAAGAAATATTTTATCCCCTGAAAATGGAGAACTGCTAATGTTCTTTCATTTTAACCTTTAGTTATTCAAATGAAGTTTAGTTTTAATATCTTTAAACTACGAAACTTTTCAAATTTTTATTTAAAATTATTTTAAAAATATGTGAATGGTATATTCAGCATTGAGAAAAATAGTATTTCTTTTTGTTTTTATTACTATTGTATATAACCAACTGAGTAAACATAGAAGATTTCTCCCTCTTGACACGGGGTTTCGCACATTTTATGTGAATTTACTTAAATATTGCTGATTACAAAAATGTAAATAGGGGTTTGTTGGCAGAGGCGCGGAACAGGTTGACATTTTGTTGAGAAATTGTGTGTAAGGCACAAGGATTTGTGTTATCCAGAACCAAATCCCATTATATAATCTAATAGAGATTTTTACACCTATATTTCTCACAAAGGGAGAGGAGATCTATAATTACAACTCTATTGGGATATACTTTATAAATTAGAAAAAATTATGGTAGGTAACTTAAGATTGTACCCATTGTTCTTTATAACTTACCGTTCCGAGATATTATATTTATATATATATAGTAGAGCGTATTATATATATAATAATCTTATTCAGGGCCGTATATATATATATATATATATATTAATATATATATAACTTACTTATTATTGTTGATAATATATCTATATTATAAGTTACTAGTATTTTTTTATTTTTTATATTTTAATATTATATATTTAATTTTATATTTATTATTTATTATATATTATATATTTTATTTATTTATATTATTTTTTTATTTTTATTATTATATTATATATTATATTATTATATATTATTATTATAATTATTTTTTTTATATTATATATTATTTTATATTTTATATTTTTATTTTAGTATTTAATATATTATATATTTTTTTATTTTTTTGTAATTGTTGTTATTGTTATTGTATATATTTATAATCATTATATTTTTTTTTTTGTTAGTTGCAGGCCTAACTTCTACAGTCTTAACCTGCTCGGCAGCGTATGATTGAGTTGTATCTTTAGACATGTCGGTTTGGACATAATATGAGACTTATATGTTAAGACTATATTCAAGCTACATCAATGCTAGCATGATGATAAAATTACGTTTTTGGCGTAGGAATTGACCAAGGGATGAGGAATTTGTAGAAAGTATATATGGTCGGTAAAGCATCCACCTCACAAATGTAATGCGTACGTTTCATAGAAACAAGGAAGAATAGGGTTTTAGTTGAAAAGTAAGTGCGGACACTCACATACGATGGGTAGTAACTTTCTCTCGTAGAATGAATCTACTTGTGCATATAGCATCTGGAATATAATGCTCATTCAAGGGGCTCCAACACATAGTCGGCCATCAATAAATTGATATCGCCACTTGCCCTGGTAACGTCCTTCCAATTGAACTGTAGATCTTGATGGAAGCGGTTCACCATCCCTCGTTGTCCCAATCCACTAACATCTCGCGCCATACACGGTTATTATATATATGGAAAAGATCGATTCCTTCAGCGCGCGGTTCTGATAGAATGTACACGTAGTTGGCTGGAGCGGCAATTAATGCTCATTCTATCAGCAGACTCGTCCATAAGAGAATGAAAAACTGTCTAGCAGTTTCCTCTATACCTTCAGATTGTTAAATTTTTGTGGTAGGAGGCTTTCCTGGTTCCCCGTCATCTAAATCGCACAGAAAATATCTCCCTGGAGTGCTAACAGAAAACCGATCTGAAAAGCATGTCCCATGCTCACGTGTGCCTTCCTAAACGAGTAGGTCCATTGAGTTGGTATCAAAAAGGCAGCATTCAACGAACCCGTCAAAGTGCAGGACGTCTGTTCAACGGTGATTTTGTGTTGGGGCTGACCTAATTAAATCATCTAATTCGTGGATTCATTCCAGCTTTCGTTTATATAATTCATATCGTATTCCACTCAGACAGGAACACGTGTGAAGTATCATTAAATAAATATTATATTAGAGAAACACAAAACACCAATCATATGGAAATCCAAAGTGGCCAATACAAATATTATCATCAAACCAAGTTTTTTGTTATGTAGTTGGTATGAGTTAAGATGAATGTTTTTCCTACTCTCTAATATAATCTGAGAAACATAGAATGGTTCTCACGTACGATGTTTCCTTGTCATAACTGTCGTCAAGGTTTTCCCCTCCTATCGGGTGGCTCATTCTATCCTTTTTGGTCCAGTGATCCCTTGCCGCCCCGGCCTATCAGCTCAAAGGCAAGCAGGAAGGCAAGGGATAACTTTGGTGAAAACCTGTCTTAAAGCTGACCGAGCAAAATGTTAATACCATTTAGAGGTCGATACGCACATATTTAAATTTTAATCACAAATTCCATTTCAAGTACCGATATTATGTAGCTCATCTAAAGTCTCAAAACTATTGTCATTGATTTTGCATACTTCCTCTATTCATCAATTTATCCGTTCCGAGTACCACTACTGGATAACCGGAGCAACCCTGTTGCCGTTGTGTATATCAAACACAACTTTAAAAATTCTTTAGGAAAGTGTCAAAAAACAGTCGCCACTCACATCTGCATCGTATATAGCTGGGAGTTCCCATAAAGCGAGTAGTTAGGACCTTGCAACTTCGGTGCAATTCACAAGGTTTACCATCTAACTGGAAGAGCCTCCGCAGCTTCTGCCTTTCTCTGTATACGATAAAATGTTTACTCTTGTGCCATGTTGGTTCCCAGATAGTCATTTCAATTCTACCTCAAAGCAAAAAGTTGAGGAAACATACTTATCGGAAATACAACTCTCATACAATATCGTTCAGTTCACCCCTGGGTGAACAATTGACAGGACCATACCAAATACCGGTATTTTAATTCAGATGGATTAAAGACTAATATTCAATACAGGTCCATTATTGGCAATGTAACATTAACATTGTAATGAACGTACTAAATAAATAGTTTTTTCATCCACATTTATTTTTATATATATTTTAGCCATAAGGCAGCTTGGGGCAAGAAGCCTCCCACTACGATTTTGTTTTCTTCCTGTGAAAACTGTCAATTATTCACAACATTATCCGCTACTTTCACTAGCTTGAGGGATATTCGAAGAAGCAAGATGCAATATATGCCAAAAATAGGGAGATACACCTAGAAGAAAGTGGAATAGTTAAGTATGGAAGCTGCAGAATTCTTAATAAGGACATCTTCTACATCTGCCTTCATCACTTTCGTCAGTGAGAGTAAATTTTAAGAAGAAGGAAGAGTCCGAACACCCAATCCCCCAAGCACATCTTTTCAGTTTAGAGATTCTAAATATGAAAATTAATTTAGCAATTGAAAAATACATTTAAAATATCAATAAATAAATGTTTTAATAAAAGTTGTACTGGTTTGAAACCAAGCATTTTCAAATTAAGATCATTTTGTCCACATTTTGAATGTCTCAATTTATTTTTTCTAACACAAAAATATACTTATGAGCTGGTGCGCAGAGCTGAATATTTGATCAACCAGAATCATTGTCCGAAGATAGCTCTCGTTCATGCGGCTGCATGGGGGAGGATACTCCTCAACTATCAAAATATTTTCTTCCCGTGAAGTGATACACAGAATGGAGATAACTCAAATCTTGAAACGGCGATTCGTTCATATTATATATATATATATATATATATATATATATATATATATATATATATAATATATAATGTATATATATAGTATTATATATATATAGTATATATATATATTATATATATAATGTATATCCTATACTATATAATATATATATATAGTATCATTTATATATTATAATAATTTTATATATATATATAATATATTATATATATATATATATATATATATAATAGTTAAATATATATATATATATATATTATTATTATATATATAATATATATATATTATATATTATATATATATATATATATATATATATATATATATATATTAGCGACGAGCCATACCATAAACGAATTGACCCATTCTGAAATTTTTTATTAGCTTACTAGTTTCGGGTAAGAATCCTTCCCATTTCAAAGGCTTACAATATAATAAAATTTTCTTAAAACCGAATTTATAAAATTAAAAAAGTTATAATAGTTTTAATAGTTGAAAGAAATAAACCATATAGATAATTAATTGATTACAATATTAATGTGGGTTTAAGAGTTCGTGAATTTAAACAAATCTCAACTTCAAGCATTAAAAGATTGTTAAACTTAGATTTTCATTTAAGGTCGGTTTGGGATTCTAAAACTGAAGATCGGGTTCCTCAGTTTGGGATAATATTCCAAAATTGGTATGCTGTATATCAGCGGTTCCCAACCTTTTTGAGGTATTACCATAAAGCAGGCGCGTTAGATATATTTCAGCAATAACCCCCTAGAAAAGTTTAATATATACTATATATAATAGTATATATAATATATACACTAGTATATATATATATATATTACTGATATAGATGTATATATATATTATATATATATATATACTATATGTACTATATATACTATATATTATATGTTATAATATATATATATTATATATAATATAATATATATAATATATATATTATATATAGTATGGTCAGCATCCCGAAAGACATGCATGTAACTAAAAAACTATAACAGCTACAGGAAAATAAATATTTTATTAATCAGGGGACATTTTTATGCCCATGAATAAAAAAAAATAAAAAAATAACGCTTTTTAAAAAAATTTTAAATTGTTAAAATGTTTGGAAAACTTTGTAGATATTCATATAGTCTGTCTTCAGAAAATCGACTTGGGAAATACCCGTTGTTTTATCAGCAAATGCTGAAATTTTTTTTTCGTTTTCTAAGCTTAAAGGATAACCACAGGTAAAACTTAAAGATGGACAGATCGGGGTTTCTCGGCCTACCAGGGGACGACGGGGGACTATCGTCCCCCTCTGTCCACCAGTCGCTCGAACCCTAAAAAGGGCAAATTAAAAAAAATAATAATTCTTCTCCAAGGCAAAATAAAACAAAAACACTAAGTCTTGGTAAACTCTTGAGTCTCGTATTTATGCTAGCAAGGAAAATGGAAGGTGATAAGAGCGTACGCTTGCCAGACCTTAAGATAATGCTCAATTATTATAAGCGCGTGTTAATCTAATAAATATTTAGAATAAAATTTATTTTTTTTTTAAGTGTTCCAGTAATGAAATTACTGCCTGAAATCAAAAAATGTTATTTATTTTCCTGTGAATGTTATAGTTTTCTAGTTATTGCATGCATTGACTTCTCGGGTATGCTGGCCATATTATATATATATAATATATTAGTATTTATGATAGTATATATACATATATATATATATTATATATAATATATTATATCATGATATATATATATAATATTATACTAAATATATATATATACTAGTGACAATGTAAGGTTTTTGGCGACTCCGTCAGTTTTTGATATTTTTTTTGTTTTTTTTCATAATATTTTCGAGTATATGATCCTAGCAATCAAATTAAAGTGGTGACGGACATGATTCAAAAATTATAGGACCTGTTACGATTATACGGCTCCGGTCAGTTGTTTATTTTTTTATTTTTATTTTTTTAACTAAAGGAATACCACAAGGGTAAACCGCAAGATGGCAGGGTCGGGGTCTCTCGGCCTTCCGGGGAACGACGGGGTAAGAGCCTATTTCCCCCCCTCCGGGGAAGGGTCCTCCGGAACGCCCGCTCTTTGGTGTTTGGGGTGTCGCGGGGATTCCCCTCCGCCCTCCCTACGGGCGTATCCGGAAAACGTCCCCCACTGTCCCCCTCGGCCCCTCGAGCCCCCATAATATTTTTTTTTTACATTTTTGTAAAAAATAAGCTTTATATGCTGATTCCAGATATGTAATCTGGTTTTTCTGTAAGTATCGTATCTTTTCGAGATATTGTCATTTTTTGAAAATTTTTTACTTATATAGCAATGTGATTTTTAAAAAATCTATTTTAAATATTCGTGATTGCGATTGTTGAGATTTAATAGTAAATTCATTGATTATATCACATATACTAAGAAATATGTTAAAAAAAAAAAAAAAAAAAAATCAACTGCACAACTCGTAAAATATAACAGGGCCTATATAATATATTATAGTATATATATATAATATATTTATTATATTATATTATAATATATATATATTATATATATATAATATTTATATATTAAATATATATATATAATATATATAACTATATATATTATTGCAAGTATTTATGTATAACCTTATCGGGAGCTCGTGATATAAAATTCACAGGAGCAAATCTAGGATACATAAATAGATGTTCTAGGGTTTACGAAAATGAAGTTTTTTTTTTTTTTTTTTTTTTTTTGCCTGTTTCTAGGGCGAATTATATATATTATTGTGAAAAGGTTATTAACACGGGCAATGTAGGGGGCTCGAGCCGACGGGGAACACAGGGGAGGTGATCGTTTCAATACCCCGTGGGGAGGGGCAATAGGAACCCACCGCTGCACTCGTAAAGGATGAGCCAAAGGAAGCGGGGAGTTCCGGAGCACCCACCGTCGCGGGGGTGGGAAATAGTCCCTACCGTACCGTAGTCCGCCGGAAGGACGCCGGCGGAGCCCGCCCGACTTCCGTGCCTCATACCGAGTGTGCGGTATATACTCGTTCCCTTGGGAGTTATTCTTTAATTACATTTTCCTTAAACTAAAAATGTTTACCAAGGATTTACCCAAAAATGTATGTTCTTTTTCGTCTGTACAGCTATTGTGTTTTTGAGATATTGATTGGTGTTTTTTTTTTTTCAATTTCTGACTACAATATCATATAATATTTATCATCAATGTCTTGTGTGAGAAAAATTCTTTTGTAGAGTTCCGAGCTCCATCCGTTCCGATGTGGGCGTTAAGTAACTTTTTACCTATATATATATAGTATATATAGAGCTAGGTATATATATACGTATAATCAAAATATATACGAAGTATATATATATATAAGCTGTTATATATCATATAATAGGTATATCTTTAATATATATAGTATTGTATATATATATATCTATATTTTATATATATATATATTTATATATATTATATGTATATATATATTTATATATATCTATTATTATAAATATTATCAGTACTATATTACTACTATATTATTTATATATCCGTATATATATATAATTATATTATAGTATCATATATATATAATATATATAGGTATATTATATATATATTACTAATACTATATTATTATATATATTGGAAGAAAGTTTCACAAGACAGAGATTCAGTACGTTGTAACACAAATTCGACGAGTTGCCAATTCGAGATTTGCCAGAACGCAAGATTGAAGTTGAAAATTTTAATAAATTATTGTTATTTTTTTTATTTTTATTTTTTATTTTACTGTTTCTTATTCTTAAAATTTTTTCCAAAAATATCTTTCTTAATAGTGTAGCTATCGTAGTTTTTGACTTATGTGCGTCCCCTATATCTGGACGCTGGCCGTAGAAACGAACAAAAGCGTGAATTTAAAAAAAAAAAAAAAAAAAAAAAAAAATGCGCAAATAAAAAAACGAAAAAGTGTGGGACTTTTGAAAAATATTTTAGACTCAAAGTGTGGGATACTACGTCCCGATTTTTATCTGTATCCTTCAATCGCATAACAAACCAAGCCATAATTTACTTATTTACGCCAAATGAGTGAAAATCCCAGCCTAGATTCTTCGCTCAAACGGCGTGGAGAGACTGTCGAGTACTTTGAACAGTGATATTAAAAAGGCAATAAAATTATTTCACTCAACCCTGCTTTTTGCTTCTCGTTCAAGCACAACCAAAATATTCCAGAAGTTAGCGAGACCGGGCGAGAATCAGCCACACATCTACGAATTGGTCCCCCAGTGGCCGGCGAGAGAAAGCGACCTGCATGGTGTTTACTCCAAACACGAACAACGATCGACGATATGAGCCCGATAGAACAGCGACCATCGCTCAGCGGCGCGGCGTTCAGGCCTTGTCTTCTTATTTTAGGCTAATAATATTTATTAACCTTAAACTTTCTAATTCACTAATTAGTCATAATCATTAGTGATTAGGTGTTAGTTAGATTTGATACAATAATTCGTTAATAATTTTTGTTTGTGACTGCGCGGATGAAAAGCCGATGTCCAATCCCACGTACTTTCTTTAATCCTCGGAAAATCCCATTTTACCCCTTTGGGGATAATTACCCCCAGGTTGGGAATCGCTGCTGTATATGGTGGTTTTCCTGAAGAGAATGAGCATTTTTAGCTTGAATAGGGGGGATGATGTAAATGGTCAATAGAGTCTCTAAATGAAAATACCTTTATGCTCAGCATTACGTGTAGAAAGGCTTTTCATATTGTCTTTAATATGTAGGTGGCATCGCAGTCACCGCACTTGTAATGATAGATAAAGGTGAAAGGGAGTTTATCTTTAAATTTAAAATATTTCCCAATTCTGTTTTCACCCGGAAAATATAATCCTAAATTTAAACCAGAGAAGTTTGTTTTTAAAACCACGTCAATTTTACGTCGAATTTCGTAACTCATTTTCCCCAGAAAAGCCAATCTCATGTACAAAACATCTTTAGGAACTTAATTTACCTCGAGATTTGTCTTTAAATTTTGCTGAAAGTAATTTTCGAAACGTTGAATCAATTATAAATTCTGGGAACCGATTCTTCAGAAATGTTTTCAGGAAATCAATTTCCTTTGAAAAATTAACATATGACATTTTATATCCTCTGTCAAAAGAGTTTTAATTAAGTTGAATTTAAAAATATGAGGAATGAAAAAATAAAATTTAGTCGTCAATCCAGTATAACAAGTAGATTTTCTGAAGAGACTGGTGTGAAATTTGCCATCCTTGCATATATTGATATCTAGAAATGCCAAAGAATAATTTTCTTCTACATCAACAGTGAATTTAATATTTGGGTGTTTAGTTGACATATTACAAAAACATATCGACATGATCTTCAGACTTAAAAAGAAAGGAAATAAAATAGGTTTGAAATCTACTGGAAATTCATTTAGCCAAATTTTTTCATAAAAACACATGATGTTACCAAGAGTTGGACTATATATATATATATATATAATACTATATATATATTATATATACATATCTAATAATTATATAATTAGTGTAATATATAATATATATATATAGTAAATTATATATATAGTTTATACACAGTTAATGTAGAAGGGATAGAAAGATGTAAACAAGCTTTGAAAAAAAAATATGGGACGATTGCGCAGATTATTGCCCGATTGAAATTTATTTCAAACTACGATAAAATTTTTAGCAAACAAAACTTCGCTTATCGGAAACTAAAAAAATAAATAATTATATAAATGAATATTATATACTATATATATATTTATATAGTATAATTATAATATTATATATATATATATATATATATATATGATATATATATTATATATATATATATATTATATATGTAAAGGTACAGATATCCCGACACCTTTTGGAAAAAAAATAGGATGTTGCCAGATTAGGCTCTTATATTGTAGTTCTGCAACAATTTTACAAAGAAAACTATTTTTAAGGGAACAACAATAATAATATATATATATTTATATATAATATTTATATAATTTGTATTTATAACTAGATTATAATCTATAAAGTAACTTATCATATGATTGAACTATATATATATATATATAATATATATACTACATATATTAATCGTAAACCTTTTAAAAGAGAGGATCCTTAATGTAACAAGTAACCTTCAAGGATAAAATCCTCTGTTGCTTATTACTCTACTTAATTTTTGCCTGCGGAAGTAGAATTGGATCGTTTATTTTTATCATAATTTCACCACAAATGCAAACTTTTTTTTTCTAGTTTTGATTTATATGATTTTTAGAAAATCGAACCTCTAGATTTTTCAGTTTTGAAATTATTTTAAATACATTCACGTGGAAGCAAAAATAAACATCGGTGAAAACTAAAGTAAATATTTTGAAAGTAGCCTAGGTGAACGAAAAAGAAGCGCGCACCTTTATTTGAGTAAAATTAGCTCTATTAAAAAAAAAGAAGTAGTACCGAATTACTTTAATCATTAATTAATTAGATAATTATTATAATTTAATAAGGTTTTAATTAATTAATTAACCTTACTGAATATAACCAAACAATATTATAATTCTTGAAATTATAGGAAAAAAAAAGGTTCGCCTAAGGTCTATAGAATTCTAGCAACAACAAAAACGAAAATAAATATAGCAAGTCTGGCAACATCCCATTTTTTTCCAAAGGTGTCGGGATATCTTTATATTCTAATATATTAATATAGTATATATAATATAATATATAGATATTATATATATATATTAATATAATTAATATATATATATATATAATATATATATATATATATATATAATATAATATATGGTAGTAAATAAAATTAATAACAATTTTATACTTGCCGGAGCCGGAGCAAGCGGGTCCTTTTTTTGAGGCTCCGTCTCTAGCCCCATCAAAAATTCGACTCCGGCTCTACCCAAGAAACGGCGGCTTATTGTGTTTGTTTGTGGTACTTTTCCGCAGCCCTGTTTGAAGAGCATCGGCTTTGACTATTTTTCCTCATCCATGCCGCATGGGTGACTAAGTCCACACCTTTTGACAGGACATTTACACAAACGATTGCTCATGCTCGAGCAGGGCTGAAGCACGTGCGCAGCTTCACACAAAGCGATCTCTTCCTGCTTTCAGGAGAATGAAATATACTTTCGCAAGAAAATCATGCGATGACATACTATTTACAACTTTACCATTAAAAAGTGTAAAATGAATAAGGAGCGTAAACTGAATGTTAAGAGGAAATTTTTATACCCCCTCAACATTCCTCTGACTACATTCGGTTTAGATTTTTGAACGTTTACTTTCAAACCAATCTTTTTAGAGAAGAAGCGTTTAAAGCTGGCGTTTAAAGCTGACGAATTCGCCAATTTACGCTCAAAAGGAGCACGGTTACGCTCAAATTCCTTTTATGGGGCCGATTTACTTTTTCCCCTCCCATTCTCCATAGACTTGATTGATTATTTTACCGTAATGTTCCAAGATCACATTAACGGAAGGATACTCATCCTGTGTGATTAATTTGAGCTCGCGAAGAAAGCTAGTTGGAAGTTTGTCCACTATTATGTGACTCATGAGCTTACAGCCAGCGGAAGAATCTTCAAAGAAATCGTTCAAACTTCTTGAGCTCATGAATATATATGCCCTCACTTACGACAGGAATACTCTAATATATTTAGGATTATTTTCTAAAGTAGGCGCAGAATCGATCTTATGAAAAGAGGATCAATTATGTATGATTCGTCCAGATAAATTCTCTTTAGTATTTCGAAAGTAACTTCCAAGTTGGAGTCGATATTATTTAAATGCTCAATGTCCCTGAGCGCATTTCCCGATAATAAGGATTTCAAATACTTGAAAGCACTTGAAATATCTTTTCTGGTCCCATAAACATTTTGGAATGGCAGAAGGAAAGAGCGGCAAGAATGCATGTACCCCTCACCCCTGAACTCCAGACACTTGATTGCAGGGCTCTTTACTTCCTGCTTTGATGTATGAATATTTTTTATTATATGCTGCATCTCTTGACTCGATATTCCATCTTTATGAGAGGCCTCTAAAGCTGTAGTATGCGCAGACGGAGAATGAGATGTCATGTGGTGTCATGCGTCAGATTAATTTTTCGTTCTTTGTATGATACTGAAGTCTTGATATTGAACCGCCTTCGTCTAAGAGAGACGAGTCATGAAGAATATATGATTTTGTTATTACCTCTTCAATCAGAGCATCAAAGTTTTTAATTTTCAATTTCTTTCAATTTGGAGGAAACGATGCGACTATCTTCTTGGCTTTCTGTGGCTGAAATATGTAGATTTTTGAAAAGGAGTGATTTTTCTTTTAATCACTGTTCTCGGTCTCTTAATTGGGGACAGTTTTGATTTAACTTCCTTCATGAGGTCGACTAATTCTTCTGGAGAGAGGGTGTCATTGTCCTCCCTCCCAAATTCCTCACCGACACTGTCCTCCAATTCCGACACGATTTGTCGGAGTGACTAATCTTCAAATAGAGCCATGATTACTTGAAATTGCAAAAAAAATTCCCCCCTCCCTGAAAACTGCTACTCAATATAAGCAAAAAGCACGATTTTAGTTTAATATAAACGAGAACCTATGATTAAATAAGCAAGGATTGCGAAAAAGGTTAAAAATAAAATACCCAAATAACCCAAAAAAAATATTTTCCGCAAAGATGAATAATTGCCGAAACCTCACATTAGAAACGCGAATAATTAATAGTTTTTCGAATAGTGGAGAAAAGTCTCGATTATTTGAAAGTTTAAATTTATAAAAATATATCTAGACAGTTGACTACAAAAAATAGACTACAAAAAATATATCTACTTTGAGACCGACTATTTTCTCCACA
>JABUQX010079577.1:0-2500 GCA_015478945.1 Trachelipus rathkii
TACATTCCTATAAAACCGATTTATGGTTTTTCGCTCTTAGGAACTACGGGGAGACTTGGGTGGTGGCGCTTGACATATCCAAAGCATTTGACCGAGTATGGCACGCGTCACTGCTCTCCAAGCTCCCCTCCTTTGGGTTCCTCCTTCTCTTTGCTTACTTATATCAAGCTTTCTTTCAAATCGCTCAATATCGGCTGTTGTTGATGGGGCGACTTCTTCTTTTCTGTCAATAGTGGTGTTCTTCAGGGTTCTGTCTTATCTCCTACTTTATTCCTACTTTTCATTAATGATCTTCTCACCTGCACCTCTAACTCTATCCACTCAGTATTCCGATGACTCAACCCTCATTCTTTAACTCATATCAATTCTACCCCCATTTTACTTCTGGAATTGCCTCTCGTCTTAATCTTCCGATTTTATTCTCGCTGATGGATAGAAATAACTTTAGAAATTCAATTCTTTAAAAACCCAACTTTTACAAATCTCCTTCTCCAAAAATACC
This sequence comes from Trachelipus rathkii, assembly GCA_015478945.1. NCBI lineage: Eukaryota > Metazoa > Arthropoda > Malacostraca > Isopoda > Trachelipodidae > Trachelipus > Trachelipus rathkii. The sequence goes on from JABUQX010079577.1 coordinate 503, forward strand.
TTCTAACTTTCCTGTCTCTTTCGACGGTTCTGTCGTCTCTCCTGTTGACAATATAAACATCCTTGGCCTTAACATGAACAAAAAAATGTCTTGGAAACCTCACATCACAACGGTTGCTAGGGCGGCCTCAAAGAACTGGAAGTTCTGTTTAGACTGTGAGACTTTCCTCTTTTTCTCAGTTGCTCCGCTATACAAAGGTCTCATCCGCCCATGTATGGAGTACTGCTCTCATAACTGTTCTGTACTTTTCAGTTCACTTGACCCTCTGTCAGTGGCAAAAAGGCTTATAAACTGTTCTGTACTTTCCAGTTCACTTGACCCTCTATCTTTGCCAGGCGATGTTGGTGCTTTATCTCTATCCTATAGGTACCGCAGCGGCAAGTGCTCGAGGGAACTTATCACTCGCGTACCACCACCTTTACAACGCCTTCGTAGCACAATAGGTGCTGTATCTGCGCACGAGTATTGTGTTGACATTGATAACTCCAGGCTAGTTAACCCTGTGGTGCTTACTTCTTTCCCACCACCCACTGTTCTGTGGAACTCTTCCATCTTCTGCATGTCCTGCTGTATTTAATCTCCTCACTTTAAAGCCTGCGTCTGTGCCCATATGCGTAATTTGCGGCGCTAGAGGGTGAACTTTTGAGAGTACTACACCCCCTCCTTGAATAGGCTCTGCCCGTTGAGTGGTGGTGAAAACTGTAAAAAAAAAAACTGAATGGGCCTTGTGGAAAATGAACTGAATCTCCTATTCCCCCCATCCAAAACATCATTCAGATTATCCTAGAAAATCGTACTCTTTTCAACATTACCCTCAGATGGATCATATGTCGCAACCACACAAATTTTGACCTTTTCAAACTTAAATTTAACCTTTAGACTTCTAGTACTCACACACACAAAATCTACCATAGCTCTCTACCACAACTCACTCATCAGAATTGCAAATCCTTCTATCCCCCTCTCATTCCTTCCTTTTCACACCAACACAAACACATTTCACACCACACCACTCATTTTCACTGTTTCCTTTCATCTTTGTTTCAGTCACAGCGAACAAATCAAATTTGCCCTTTCTAAATACATCCATCATCTCTCTCCTCATCTCCTCAACATTTATTCCTGTGACATTTCATATACAGATACGATTCATACATTTTCGCGGAAGGATAGGAGGGCGCTTACCACCCCACCACCTTCTCCGGGGCTTGCATTAGCATTCTGGAAAAAGATAAGTGGTAGGAGGCAGCCAACCCAACCTACCACCGTCCCTTTGTCGCTTTCTACGACACGCGCAGGACATACGATGTGGGCAATTTTTTTCTCCCTACACGTATGGGATATAAGGGATAGGGATGTCTGTAAGATGTTGTCTAGAAGAGGGGTGGATATAAGGTGGTGTATATGATATGTTGTCTGGAGGATGAGTGTGGATATGAACGCATAACAGAAAGGCGAACCATTAGGCACTGGAATGTCATACATACCAAAAATGTGTATATATATATATATATATATATATATATATATATATATATATATATATATATATATATATATATATATATATATATATATATATATATATATATATATATATATATATATATATATATGAAATTGAAATTATTATTATTATTATTATTATTATTATTATTATTATTATTATTGAGTTTTAATATTATTCAAAATTCTTAATATTTGTTCAATTAATCAGCAAAATAATCGGCGAAATTTGCCGATGATATTAATTGGCAAAAAAATGTGCCGATTTTTGCCGATGACGATGACGATGACGATTAATCGTCCCATCACTACTCTAAACCAAATATCACCTAAAAAACAAAAAATTTCACAATTTTGTCGGTAATAAAACTATTATAATAAGTGAGCTTCCACACCTTTAAGAATATTAAAATTTTTTTTTAGATATTATTTAAATCTTACTTAACTAAACTTATAATAATTAATAATTTCACCTCACTAAACTTATGTTAT
>JABUQX010079577.1:7500-10000 GCA_015478945.1 Trachelipus rathkii
ATATATATATATATATATATGTATATATAAATATATGGTTAATAAGCTTCTGTCTTCCCTGAAAATTTTCTCAGGATGCCCATGCAGGCAATATATATATATATATATATATATATATATATATATATATATATATATATATATATATATATATATATATATATATATATATATATATATATATATATATATATATATATATATATAAAATCAATACTGGCACGCGTCGTAAGCCAGTCAAGCCAGTCCAGCCACTCGGATCAGCCATGAGTGAAATAAGCCAGTCAAGCCAGTTCAGCCAATTCACTGATATCTATAAAAGCTTAAATTATGCCATATATATATATATATATATATATATATATATATATATATATATATATATATATATATATATATATATATATATATATATATATATTGTGGAAAACCAAGTAAAAGTAAATTATAAGAATTGAACTGATTAATGATATGCGAGGAGAAAGACAGACAACGCTCACATGTCTCGGAAGGAAGTTGTGCCAGGGGATTGATCAAGTCACAGAAGCTTTGTGAATAGTCCAGAAGAATGAAAATAAAAATGGAAAAGTTATGAAAAATCCGCGAACGCGGTAAGTAAAGAGTTTAAATCTAAAGTTTAGTTGGTAAATATTTTTGTTGAATTAAATTGTGACTGATTGTAAATAAGGATAAAAATTAGTAAAATATGAAAAGACTTTTAAGAGTTTAGGTTTTTAAAAAAGAAAGTGTAATTATTTTTAATATGTTTAACATTTAAGGAAGCAGTCTTGGGGCCTCGACTGGACTTTTGTGATGACTCGTGAATTGTTGGATCTATGCATTGTGAGATTACAAGACCCGATCGCAGAATGAGGTACCGATGGAGAAAGTTTTGACCAGCTGCCATAAATGATGTCCACTCTGGAAATAGAGCCGATGAAAGCGACGCTGTTCACAAATTCGTATGTGTTTAACTGTTTACGTGAAATTGTAAGTCATTCTGTTTGATTTCGTTCCTCATTTGTATAAACATTTTATTTGCTATGAAGCATTATTAAGTGCAAACTACAGAGTAGTTTGAAAACGTTGGTCATTTTATGTAACTCCTGTTTTTTACTTGCATAGACAGTTTATTTGCTATAAAGAATAATTAAGTGCAAATTACAGAGTAGTTCGAAAACGTTAGCTATTTTTATATAACTTTGTTCCTCATTTGCCTAGACAATTTATAGGTTACGGAGTATAACTAAGTGCAAACTACAGAGTAGTTTGAAAGTGTTTATCATTTTATGTAATTTCGTTCCTCGTGTGTATAAACAATTTATTTATTGCAGAGCGTTATTAGTTGCGAACTACGGAGTGGTTTGAAAACTTTACAAGTGCCGAATCTTATACTGAAAATTAATTGCACAAGAACATTTTAGTATCGAAAGTATACGATGTGTAATGTAATTAACAATTTTGTAGATATAAGTTTAGTGCACTTTTTATGTCAATTTTATATGAACATTTTTTAGGTTTAAGGTTATTTGATTTGTACTAGCTAACAATTTATTTTTGTATTTACGAAACATGTGATAATTGGTATCCGATAAGATTTGGAATATTCTTTATTTATTATTGAATTTGTATATATGGGACCTTTTCTATTTGTCGGGCTTCGACATCACCGAGTGTTATTATGTTTTAAGATCTGGAATCCTTTATGCTAACTCCTGCCTTGATGATGAATATCCTCCTGCCTTGTGTACTTTGTTAAATATATCTAATTGTTATTTTTGTGATTTTTCTTGTTCCCTCTCTATTGTCAGGTCGTATGAAAAACCCTCACATTGAATAAGTTACATGTGTTGGAATTAGTAACATTTGTTAATCCCGTTACAATATATATATATATATATATATATATATATATATATATATATATATATATATATATATATATATATATATATATATATATATATATATATATATATATATATATATGGTTCATGTGAATTTAATGGCTCGCGTTTCTCTGAGTCATGAAATTTTAGGTTATGTATTTACAATCTTGTTTAAATTTTTCATGTCTAGGGTAAAAAAAATTTATATAAATCTCTACTGATTTTAGTAAAGGTGAAGCAGTTAAAGTTTAAATTTACTTTCCCTTTTATATTTAATAGTTTATATATATATATATATATATATATATATATATATATATATATATATATATATATATATATATATATATATATATATATATATATATATATATCCAACGTAAAGGAGTGATAACAAAAAATATTTTGTACGATTTTGGTACTTTATTAAATTTTATCCAGTTTAATAATATTTTTTTTAAGGGCATAATTCCAGAAAAGGGCCAGGAGAATCATCTCGAGTATGACACTTTACAGGAAAACCAAATAGATATTTGGAATCAGTATGTATAAAGCTTATTACTGAATTTGTGGCCTGAGTACGACACCTACAGAATGGGTCACCAGCATAT
>JABUQX010079577.1:15000-24081 GCA_015478945.1 Trachelipus rathkii
GCATGAATTGTAATAATAAAAATAATTATATATATATAATTATAAAAATATTAATTGAAATAATTATAATATTAATAATAGTAATATGAATACTAAGATTAATATAAAATTAATTTTTTTTATAAAATTATAATAAAAAAAAAAAATTAATTATATATATATAATTATAAAAATGTTAATTGAAATAATTATAGAAAATCAGTATTAATAATAATAATAATAATAATAATAATAATAATAATAATAATAATAATAATAATAATAATAATAATAATAATAATAATTTTATAATAGTAATAAGAATTATAAAATTAATTTTACTAAAAATTATAATAACAATAATAATTACAATAACAAAAATTTTAATCACAATAATTATAAAAATAATTTTTTTATAATAATTATAATAATATTAATAATTATATATATATATATATATATATATATATATATATATATATATATATATATATATATATATATATATATATATATATATATATATATAATATATATATATATATATATATATATATATATATATATATATATATATATATATATATATATATATATATAATTATAATAATGATGATTGTAATAATAATATTAATATTTATAATAATAAAAATTATAATAATAATAATTATTATAGTGATAATATTTTTTTTATTGCAACAATTATAATAACTATAAGAATTATAAATAAAAATAATCATAATAGAAACAATTCCAATAATAATATTTTTTTTTTATTAAAATAATAACACTAACAACAATAATAACATATTATAATTGTTATAATCATAATTGTTATAATAATTTTTTTTTTAATTTTTTTTGAAGCATCTTACGTTTGGCAAAATCAATTTCCCTCTCGCGTCACAATTGTTTTAAGCTTTCGAGATAGAACTACTTTCTGTTTGCCATATATTTTTTTCATAGAATTTACTCTACATTTTAAACTTTTTAAAAATTTTTTTTTGAAGCATCTTACGTTTGGCAAAATCAATTTCCCTCTCGCATTTTAAACTTAACATAATTAATGTAAATTTTGGCCATTTAACAAGAGGTCATATAAATTTTAAATATCGGATAAAATTTAATCGTATTTTTACTGCATGGCGGACCTGATTAACTGCATGGTATATTAGATCCTATGGTATAGCAATCTTTATTTTAAGCTGCCCTGTAGAACTTTTGTGCTCATTTTATATTAGTTTTCATTTTAAACTGCATGGTAGACCTGACCTTAATTTTATTGTATATTTATTTTAAGCTGCCCTGTAAAAATTTTTTGTGCTCACTTTTATATTAGATTTCATTTTAAACTGCATGGTAGACCTGACCTTAATTTTATTGTATATTTATTTTAAGCTGCCCTGTAAAATTTTTGTGCTCACTTTTATATTAGATTTCATTTTAAACTGCATGGTAGACCTGACCTTAATTTTATTGTATATTTATTTTAAGCTGCCCTGTAAAAATTTTGTGCTCATTTTTATATTAGTTTTCATTTTTAACTGCATGGTAGATCTGGCCCTAAGTTTATTGCATTTTTTTAGCTGCACGGTATTTTAGAGATAACTTTAGCGTATTTCTTTCTTTTTTTCTCCCACATTTTTAAACATTCATTTTCTTTTGAAAATATATATATTTAATATTTTTTTTTTATTTCAATGAAGAATATGCGATTTTGTTATATATAATTTTTATCTGCCACACCGATTCTTTTTCTAATTGTTTTTTTTTCGCTTCTATCCACAGGCGTGGTAGATGGTGGTATATACTAGCGTTAAAATAAAATTCCGTTGCGATCCATTTGGCTTTAATTTATAATACCTACAAAGAGGTTATAAAACTGGCGACCTTGCCAAACCTGGAAAATAAAACTGACGAAACTATACCACCACGCCATAATTAGATTCGGCACAAGAGCGATAGGTGAAGGTCGCATTTACGGTACGTGAAATTTTTATTTTTCATTAACATTTACACTTTCCAAATGACGAATGGAACTGGTGATCACGTGGGCACCTCTACGCCTGCGCCTGCACCTACACAGGCCATACAAACCATCACCACCATTGCTCAGGTCACTAAGCCCGAACTATTATTGACAGGGCGAATCAATGGGGTCTGGATAGGTCCAACCCTAACTCAATGGAAGAGTAATTTGAATGAGAACATTACTCTTAAAAACTGCCAAACTGAACCAGCTAAGTTAGCTCAGGCTATGACACAGATCACCAACGATAATAATGCTGAGGTTAGGAAAATCCTCAACGCAAAACAAAATGAATTTGAAAAATCCACCTTGGAGGAATTTCTCAAAGTCCTCCAAGAATACATTTTCCCCGACGAACCCCTCAACTCATTTGAAGCCATGGCAAGAATTTATAAGTTCCGATGGAACGAATCTGACCCTCTCTCCTCGGCCATTTTAAATTTAAACAGTCTTTACGAGGACTTTTTCAATACTATTGCCCAATTAGACAACAACTTACAGCCCACTACAAAAATAAGAAATGCCTTAACCATTTCCCATATATATAATTTGTTACCAGAAAAACCTGAGAAATTGAGAGCAGATTTTCAAAAACATTATGACTACGACCTACCTGTCTCTTCTCAAGTCAGCAAATATTTCCAAAAAACTCAAGGTAGACTTAACGACCCCCTACGAAAAACCCCTACTGTTGCTAATGTTCATTTAAATAAGGCACAAACCCCAACTTATAAACCAAACAACTTTCCCAATAACCAGGCGCAAAGACCCAATGCAAATAATAAAAAAATTTATCCCCAAACCAATCAACGAAAATTCAACCATACCCCAACATTTCCTCATGCACAGGAAATAGTGTGTTACCACTGTGAAAGAGGAATGCACCTGACTAAAGAGTGCCCTTTTAATCCTTTTTGCTCCCTCTGTAACAAACAACATCGCCGGGGATCCACCCCCCAATGCCAAAATTCCAGATGGAACCCCCATGACAAAAATAACCCCATAAAGAAGGCCCCAATAACTCAGGTCATGAAACAGGCCATTTTAAATAACACTTGGACTGGCTCAGGCATTCATCGGCCAAATTACACGGGAATACGCCCGAGAGCTCACCAACAAAGTTCAACCACTACGAACTATCCTAATTACAGAAGACCTGGTCCCCCAAATCATCAACGATCTTCCTATACGAGAATGGCCCAAGTCCAAGACAATACTCCTTATTACTATGATGATCCTCAAGAACAATATTACATGGAACCCCAAGAAGATGCCACCCATCCCCAAATGTATTCTGAGGATCCACATTCCCTACTGAACCAGGGAAACTACTATTAGGGGAGAGCCAATCTTTCTTTTCCTTTGCTTCTCTCCCCATTAATGAACACACCCCAAGTGATGATGAGAATACTCAACAACACACTACGTTAGGCACACTAAATATAAAGAATTTTGTTCCGGATAATGCGAATATCCGAGGTTGTACCAATGTTGACATTGGTACTAACTTACTTAGCTTGCAAAACACCGTTAGTACAACACAAGTGAATGGGCCAAACCCCAATTGTGACAAAAAGTGTTGTGAAAAAGCAGAGTTTAATAATTTTGTGAAACATAGTGAAAATTTAAATGTAAAAAGTGAAATGTTTAATATTATTACAAAATTTAGTGAAAATTCAGATGAAATCAGTGTAAATTTTGAAAATAGAAATTTAATAAGTAATGTTTTTATTAATAATAATACTGCTAATTTTGATAATTGGGCTAATGACCGATTAGCTCACCACCAAAATGTTAAAAAGAAAATGGTGGGAAATAATGTGTATACTTTTAGGGAAAAACAGAGGGTTAACACTAATCCTAACACTTGTTCTGATACAAAAAACACATGTATTTTAAATAATGTTTTTCCTACACCATCTCCTCTCCCCCATTCAGTAGATAGTATTCCTACTATGCTTACCTTACCTCCGCAACCTATGCTTACCACTCTACCTATTCCTACCAATTTACCTCAACCTATACCTAACACCCTACCTACTCCTAACCTTATACCTAACACCCTACCTACTCCTAACCCTATACCTAACATCCTACCTACTCCTAACCCTATACCTAACATCCTACCTACTCCTAACCCTATACCTAACATCCTACCTACTCCTAACCTTATGCCTAACACCCTACCTACTCCTAACCTTATACCTAACATCCTACCTACTCCTACAAATTTGCCTAAACCTATGCCTAACACTCTAAATACTCCTACCATTAGTCCTAACACTATGCCTAACTCTATGCTTACTACTGTAACTACGCCTAACAATTTCCAAAGTACTATACCTAACCATTTCCAAAGTACTACGCCTAACATTAGTAGTTGTACAACTAATCCTAACAATCCTACGCCTACTGCTGACCTACTAAATCTTTTTGATCCTATTAATATACCTAAGGAACCTATGCACCCGGTGCAGGATACAATAACTTCCGATTCTATGCTTACTGCAGATCTACTTAACTTTTTCGATCCTTATACTGTCTCTACTACACACTCTACTTCGGTGACAGACAGCATGAATTTTTCTAACCCTATGGATCCTTTAACAACCTCTCTTGCTACAGTGCATGAAAGAACTAATCCAAATGATACGATTGATTTACTAACAGCATCCGCTAAACCAGTGTCAAATAGCGCACTCCTTACGAACTTGATGCAAAAACCGGCATCCGCGATTGTAATGAACGATGATAAAATTACTCCAAATTATAACATGCCCCCAACTCCGGTAACGAACTTAAACTCTGTCCATGAGATACCATTCCTCCTTACTCCTCCTCCTCCTCCTCCTCCTCCTACTACTACTACTACTGCTACCACTATTACTAGTCCTTCCTATCAAAGTTCTCAACCTCTACTAATTCCATCTCAAGATATTACTTTATCTTCCGCTTTTACTAATGATAGCCAAATCCTATTAAATAATGCCCACAAAGCAAATCCGCTAATAGGACCCGCGTATATTTTAAAAGCGAATATAAATTACAAAAACTACATATTAGAAGACAGAGAACTGATTTTAGATTCAGGTAGTAACAGTAGCCTCTGCCGGTACTCTTTCATTTGCGAAATGGAAGAGACATTTAACATAACCATACCATTAAAACCCACAGAAATTACACTACGTTCTATCACGGGTTCAGAATTTTACCAAATGGGTACAATTATTTTTGACTTGACTTTACACGGGGAAACCATACCAGTTAACTTTATAGTCATATGTGACAATCTTTGTGGTTTTAGTACACCTTTCTTACTAGGTACAAATTTCCTAAATAATCCAAGAATAAACTTACAAACAAAACAAAATACAATTGAAGTAACAACAAATAACCTTACTATCCCCATACCACTTAGCCACCAATATCCTACCAAAAAGAAATCCCCCAGCATACATGCTAAACATACAGAAGTAAACCATACAGAGACTAAGCCCCTCTACTCCGACGACATTTCTACTCCTAACAATCTTTTAATTGATACTGACGTTTCCTATAATTCATCTACTTTAGAAGACACAGAAATAGCTCCTTATTCAAAATACACTCTTTCTGTTAAAGCTTCTTCCCCTGCTCATACTACTCCTCCTGACAATTTTATCCTGTCCACAGAGAACACTTATATCAGCAACTTTCTTTTTGCTGGTAGTGTACTGAGTTCGGCCTCCGACGGCCAAGTTCTCCTGGACATAATAAATATGAGCGCTTCTTCCCAATTCCTTCCTCAAAATACTGTCCTAACCAGGGCTAATCCTATTATAGTTCTTGACGAACCCCTCCAAACGTCCAATGTAAATTTGGCCACCTCTTCCAAAGGCTTAACTCCAACTCAACTTAGAAATACTTTCAAAAAACTCGTCCAGGAATCTTTCAAAAATAATGAAGATTGCTGTACCACATTACAAGATCCAGATCAGTTAGAAAACTTAATTGATCTGTTGATGACTTACAGAGTTGTAATCGATTGACCCAGATAGACGATTGGGTCAAGTCCGCCCAACAAAAAGGGTACATCCGTCCAATTAGTAGTCCCCATTCGAGCCCTCTGCTCGTCATTCCAAAGAAAAACTCCTCAACTCCAAGAATTGTGGCCGATTACAGGCACATTAACGCACATACGGTGTTAGACCGCTTCCCCCTGCCTTGTATTGCTGACATCCTCTCTACGCTGGGAAAATCCAAAATTTTCAGCAGTCTCAATCTTCTCGACGCTTACCATTGTCTGGAAATCGAGGAAGAGACACAACCGCTACTAAGCCTTTCCGCACTCCGCGAGGTCAGTATGCACCAACAAGACTCAATTTTGGTTTGTCCAATGCACCCCCAGTGTTCGCAAGGACAATGGAAATGGTGTTGTCTCACCTCCTAGGTGACGCATGAAGAGTCTTCTTGGACGATGTCTTAATACTTGGGGAAACACTAAAAAAAACATTCGGTAACATAGAAAAGGTTTTCCAATCTTTTAGAAAGAATAAAATGAAGATCAAACTTGCTAAATGTAAGTTTCTCCGAAACAGCCTCCTTTTTCTGGGTTTTAAAATTTCCCAAGACGGAATCTCACCTGACCCCATAAAACTCCAGACTCTTACTACATTCAAACCTCCTACTAACGTAGCAGAAACCAGATCTTTGCTTGGTTTCCTGAACTACTTTAATCACTTGATCGACTCCTACTCCGTCCTTGCCAAACCTATAACAAAATTACTACAAAAGAATGCAACATTTTTCTGGGGACCGGAGCAACAAAGAGCTTTTCTTATCTTAAAAGATAAGTTGTTACTCCAACCCCAATTAAGATTCCCGGATTACTCCAAGGAATTTTATATCAACACTGATGCCTCTAACCTAGGGCTCGGTGCTGTCCTATACCAATTAGACGAGAATGGCAAAGAAAAGCCATTATCCTTCATCTCCAGAGCACTAAATAAATCCGAAGCTAACTACAAAACTATCGAACAAGAAGCATTGGCCATAGTCTTTGCTTTGCAAAAGTTCAAAAATACGGTATTCGGTTATCCGCTTACAATTATCACGGATAACCAACCGTTAATTCACCTCATACGTCATAAACAACTTACAGGACGTTTAGAAAGATGGAATTTATTCATAGCCCACTTTAATCCAACAATTATTTACAAACAAGGCAAACTAAATATTATTCCTGACTATTTAAGTAGAAATCCTCCTCCTCCTTGTTCTTATTCTTTTGCACAAAATACCGTACTCCTTACTGGAACTATCCCTTTGACTAAAGACAATATTGTAAATGAACAAAAGACATGTAAACGCCTTAAAACCCTCTATGAATATGCAAAACCCATCATCTCTCATAACAAACCTCTTTCCGAACAAGACACTCTTGCTGACACTTACCCCCATGTTTTAATCGATGACATTTTGCATTATGCAACACAGTCTGGACGTTTCCTTATCCAAGTACCAGACACATTAGTCCACTCCGTCATCGAACACCTCCCATGCCTCTTAGGCAGCGGGACACTGCGGAAACGCGAGAACCGATTAAAATTTCGAAGAAACGTTACATTTTCCCCAAAATTACATAACACTTACAAATGATTAATTGTACTACATGTCTTCCTGCCAAAACATTAAAGGTAATACTCCAAAAAACGCCCCCATAAAGCCATACCCCCTCCCTATGAACCTTTTTCCAGAGTCCACCTAGACATTTTAGGACCTTTACCACAATGCAAAATTACACAATGTAAATATATCCTTTGCATGAAAGACTCTCTACTAGGTATGTTGAACTTGTCCCCCTAAAACAACATACTACCAAAGACATTGCACAGGCTATCCTAGAGAGGGTAATCTGTCGCCATTCTACTCCAGAGGTAATTATTTCCGATCGGGCACCGGAGCTAACCTCCCAACTTTTTAAAGAGATATGTGCCCAATGGCGAATTAAGGCAGTTAACATAGTTGTGCGACACGCCCAGAGTAATGCATTGGTTGAAAAAGAAAATCATAAGATAAGCAATTATCTACGACACTATGTCAACACCAATCACAATGACTGGGGTCAATACATTCCATTCACACAAACTGCCATAAATTCAACCTACCATTCCGCCATCGGTACCTCCCCACACTTCCTCCTTTACACTTACAATAAACGCCTTCCTTGGGACCTTCCAAACTATTCCTCCCCTTTTACTTCTACACAACCACCCCGTAAGTACATAAATGATTATGTTGACGAAATAGCCGAGCGAGCCCACTTAATTAGAGACCAAGCTCGCGAACATTTACAAGCAGAAACAGAAAAACAAATCCTAAAACAACTACCTAAATCTTGTACTATCCAAATGAAAATAGGCGATTTAGTTCACATCTTGAACGTCCTAAAGCCTAAACAAACCCCCAAACTTGCCCAAAAATGGACAGGCCCCTATAGAATCCTACAGTTTGTTCCTTATAACAAACTGTTACTCCAATGTTTAAATTCCTCAAAATCTTTTATTGTCCACAGGGATAATGTAAAAATATCTAAAGTTACAAATAATTTCCAACCCCTTCCCCAACAACAACCCCACGGCGACCTACATACAAAAACAAGACCTCCTCCAAAACAAATTCAACAAATTACAATACCCCAACAACCCATACGAAACATACCACATACCATATACGCTCCACCAAACACAATATTCCCAACACAAACCCAACAACGACCACAAAGTCAACCACCGACTACACCAACAACTCCTTTACACATTCCTTCCCTACACCGACAAAATTTACAACAAAGACAGTTATTCCCACATGAAGAAACTACATCACCAGAACAAATTTCTCCAACACCATACCGACCTCCTTTGCTACAAAGACAACAATTACCACCGGAAGAACCCACTTCCCATGAAGCATCCTCCCATGCACATATAAGATCACCTACTAGAGATTTCCAAATCTTACCTTCTCCTCCAAAATTACCACCTTTACAAAGACTTACATCACCACCACCCCTCCTTCCTAGATTTTCCTTAGAC
>JABUQX010079578.1:0-33312 GCA_015478945.1 Trachelipus rathkii
AAGAATATTCACTTAATTCTGTGTAAAATAAATAATAAATAGAATTGAAACCCTACAGAATTAATTACATTACATTTCGTTTTTGTCTTACTGACAAAAATTGTATATATAAAAAAACATGGACACAAAACGTTAAATGAAATATCCTTATTATCTGTTAGTATATAGATATAATCCAAAGAATTTAAGGATAATTCCTTACGTTTGTATATGAGGCATTTTTTTACAATATTTGTTTGAGCAACATGAACACGACATATGAGACAAACTCACATGAGAATAATAATATCATATGAACATATTATATATATTTACAACTACTAATATACCAATTATTTTATAATATTGTAAATATACTAATTGATATATATTTAAAATAATGAGACGCTAATATAATCACTTATCGATAGCTTAGAGCATAACATTTTTGTCTATAACATATTAGCGTTATCTTCATATTTATTAGGTCAAACATATCAGCCATAATCCCTTAATATATGAATTAATAATAGTTATATACTATAATATATATATCTATATATATATAGTATATATATATTAATTCTCATAAGAACTTACCATCGTTTTTATAAGGTCTATTTCTGTTTTTTTTCTTTTTGACTGGGGTGATAAAATATTTCATTGCTGACTTCTGTGCAGAGATCTCGATGAATTGACAGTAAAGCAAGCCTGTAATGCGATCCCTCCAACACTATTCCGCTAATTCGTTTTCAGAGACGCCTTAAGGTCGAAAAGGTTCTTTCTACTTTTGTGGCGGTGGATACAGGCAATACTGCCTAAGATATGCAGGAGAGTAGCAATGTTATGAAACCTCTCTTGATCCACTTAGCCAAAGCACCGATCGCAGTTTTTAATTGTTTTATTTCTAGGCAGCCATTTAACGCTGCCAGAGACAAACTCTCTTTTAGTTGTACATGCATGAGGGTCTGGCGGTCGTCTTTTAAGAGGATGCTTTTTTCAATATGCTTATAAGGTACATTGCACTTTCTGGTAAAATATACTGAAGTGAAATAATAGTGGTTTCATGCGAGAGAAATCGATCAGTCAACGAAAAAATCAGATCATCAATAAACGGAATAAAAACTGAGATGCGGTAATATGATTCGGGCTCTGATGTAGGCACATTGAAACAATGTTTCTGGAACTTCGTAGTTCTTGGAATTGTTATTTCAATGCCTAAGCTGTCGCATACATTTTTAGCTTGTGTGAATATGGTTTTAAACTCTGTGTCTGCATTTTGTCTATCTTTTTCGAGAAGTTAATAATGTCTTTCCTAAGTTTATTGCTCTGACAATGTCCAAATGGACACTATAACTGTTTGACAAGGTGTAGGTTTATTCCAAGAAATTTACTTAAACGAATAATGTTATTATAAAATTCAAGATACTGATTGAATTTAACAACGAGTAGCTTTCTGTGATATATTCACCAGTCCATTCTTTTATTTCCTATTCATGACGCAAGTATTGGCTGCAAGAGTCTCTTTAAAAAGGAAAACCGCTTCTTTTTGCGTTCACAAATCTGGTCTCGCAGCATCTTTTGATGCCTCTGGTTTATTTTGGTTTATGAAACTCTTTTATTTATCTTTCCAGAAGTTTGTGCGCTCGGGGCTCGATCGAAAAAAAGTGCAAATTTCAGAGATGAATTCCTAAGACTTTTCGAATTGCCTGAGATTTAGAAGGAAATGTTAGAGACAATGTGGGTTCACAATGTTGTGTATATAGCTTTAGGATACTCATTCCGAATAACAGATTTGCACTGCCTCAGATTCGCTCTCAATGAAGAGGCTACATCATTATCCTTGGCTCTTAAATTTTCGAGTTTTAAACAAAGAATAGCGAGTCTCTCAAAATTCATTGCAATGCTTCCCTGAGATATGCATAAACCCGGAACAATGATAAAGACCTCTTAAAGTAAACGGAGTATCACCTCCATCACCCCACCAATCGCGTAACTTACACAAAGTGAAAACTGTTCTGTTTGGGGAAATATCCGTTGTTTCATCATACATTGCTGAAATATTTGTTTTTTATATTCTTCACTATTTTCCTTTGTTACAGCTGACAAATGACGTATGATTTCATTCTGTATCTTCGGACTCGTATACATTGAATTTTTTGACGATAGAAGTAAGTTGGTTATCAAAACCTGGCCTCCATTTGCTCGAAAGCTAAGAAGGCTTCTAAAATTTCCGTCATTTCAGCTGGAGTTGATATTCAATACTTTAAGTCACTTGAGCCCCTTGATGCAAGACCTTGCTGGCACATAAACGTATAGTTCAATTATTGGTACAAAAGTTTTTCTCTATTTCCTTCACATTTTTCTTATTTAGAGTGTCCAGTTGTTTGTCTATGCTTTGGCTTTCGATCTTTTCTAAATAAGAGTTTTAATTTTTATCTTATATATTATATATAATATATCATATACTATATTATAATATATATTATCTATATATATATATATATTATTATATTATATATATATATATATATATATACTATATATATATATATATATGTTTTGTAGTTTTTTTTTTATGCTGAAAAATTTCACTGTCGAAAATTTCGGGGGGCTGCAGCCCCCCTCAGCCCCCCCCTGGCTACGCCTGATTCACTGACCGGAAACTTGGTTTTATCGCACTTTAAGGCGAGACTACTTTGCAAATCGCGAATCAAATACAGACTATGACAACGAAAACCATAGTGTGAAAATGATAGTGTCAGAAAATACATAAAGAAATCAAATTTAATCTAATATATATTATATAATATAATATATATATAACATATATATATATATAATATATTATATCATATATATATATATATATTATATATATATATAGTAGTTATATATATATATAATTATATATATACATATATATATTATATATATATATATATACATTATATATATATGACCGGTATATATATATATATATATATATATATATATATATATATATATATATATATATATATATATATATATATATATATATATATATATATATATATATATATATTTCTCATTCTTTCACTTCCATACAACTAATTTATGCCTAATATTGTCTTCTAAAAATGTTATTTCCGATCTCTCTTAGAGCTTAAAACCAAGATGGCGCATTTTACTGATGTATTCTGTCTGTAGTTCATTAAACATGTTCTTCTGATCTTGCAACCTGCCTTGGTAAAATATGTTCCTTATTCTTATTAAGAAAGTCCTGAAAAATTTTAAATCTAATATAATTCAATTCCTCCATATGGCTTCAGTCATGAGGCGTTCGCCTTGGGGATATTCTCTCCCTCTCCCCCTCTCCCCCTCTCCCTGATTTTTTTGTCCTCAGGTCTTCGACATATCTGTGAATACTTTGCTGTAGCTCTAGAGTCTAGATATGTCGAAAACCTTGGATAGAATCTGATCTCTCTAGTCATATTACTTCCCCATTGCGAAGGACTCGTGCGAACACCCTTTTCACATAAAGTCATCGTTTCTCTGTCCAATTTTCAGACCAAGAATTTTTACATGTTCTCTACTGGAAAATTGTGTAAAAATCTCCATTCATCTATTTTGGCGAACATCCTCTGCTTGCACTCCTCCTTAGTGTGTCGGGATTAGTTGGCCTTTACTTTGGCCTTTCTTGACTCTCTAACTCCTGTGGGATTTGGTAGTAATCTGACCATGATGATGCTTCTAGTGATGATTGTCTCTGCGTTTTGCAGTTGCTCTAATATCGTCTAGTTAGCTTTGAAATAGTTGTTTCCTTGGACGTTTCAGATTTATTGGAGTGCTATATTATGTCTAGTTTGCCCATCTATTGTCATTTCCCTCACTATATGACCTGCTAATCTCCATTTTTATTGTTTAATAATAATAATAATAATAATAATAATAATAATAATAATAATAATAATAATAATAATAATAATAATAATAATAATAATAATAATAATAATAATAAAAATAATAATAATTTTGATTGGGATTCTATTCAAATAGTTTCTTTTCCTGTCTCAAAGTGATTTTCCAAGCATTTATCTCTCCATTTTTGTTCTTCTCGCATCTTGAGTCCAACTCCGATAATGTAACTAGGACACTGACATTTAATCTACCATAATACTCTAAGCCAGCGTTTCTCAACCTTTTAAGTCTCGCGACCCCCCGAAAGCCAAAACGCATCAAGTTAGTAACCTGGCGACCCAATAATTACCACATATATACATATATATATATATATATATTATATATATATATATATATATATATATACTATATATATATATATAATATATATATATAAAAACAAATAATATCTTATATAATTATAATATATATTATATATATATATTAAATATATATATATATATAATAATATATATGTATATATATATTTCCTTAATAAAATATGCTTAAACTGCATTAAGTAAATTTTTATTTTATTAAGAATTAAAACTTTTTTATATAAATGCCTGTGTAAACATTTGATATCACTATTTTAAATTTTTTTGGTGTTGAAATTTTCCTCACCGTATATCCGCTCGCGGCCCCTTGGGGGTCGCGACCCCCCGTTGAGAAACAATGCTCTAGACTAATATTAAGGTGGATGAAAAGAACAGATTTCTTTCCTTTCTTCTTCTTCTTAATAACAATATATTCTTTCTATCTCATTAAAAGTGGGATAAGGTGCGTAATATGCATGGAAATAAGATAGTTAAGTAGGAGAGCATGATGTAGGTCGAAAAGAAAGCCCCTCTTAACCATCCGCACGCCCTTCCATACCCTTAAATGAAAGCTCGTGGCAGTAAAAAAAATCCACCTAATTAGCGATGCGACAGAGACTTACTGTGGTATCTCGTCAAAGTGGGTTCATTTTCCTGGGCAGGCTAAAACCATACCTCTTCACAAAACCTGCCATTCACACTCCCATTATACACCTTTCTTCTCTCGCCTCTACACTCACATTCGTTTCCTTCAAACTTCCTTTACTGACTCAATCCCATTTTTCTTCGGTCTCCCAGCCGGTCGATTCAACACACTCACCACTTAACAACTGCACTATCATCCATCTTTCCACTATGACAACCATCTTAATGCAAATCTCGTTTATTCTCCTCATTACGCTTTCTCACACCAACAACTCCCAAACGCGTTCGCACCTCATTTTATCAATTCTTTACCTTAACCATTGTCATCTGAACAGATTGCAACAGATTTATACCTTTTCCACACCATAGTTTCACACTATACATTAAAAAGGTAACAACATACCCCATGAAACTCTAGGCTGAACTCAAACTTAGTCTTTTGTATCAACCAAGATTTTATTGCACCAGATGACTTTCTATCCATTCCACCAGTTTTTCTAATCTATACTTCTGCATCGAGATCTCACAATTAAGGCCATGGTCCACACGTTAGGGTTGTGAGAATAGTGAAAGTAATGTATTTAGAGTAAGGTGATTATAGTGGAGTTGGAGGATGTTTACTCCTGTAAAGTCATGTTAGACTTGTTAGCATTGCGACAAGTATCGAGTAGTTTTTTAACAAATAATCTTTATCAAGTCTACTGAGTATAAATTATGGATAAACTCTGAGACTATGTTAAATATGCTACAGGTGACATGGAGTGATTATCGAGAGTACAAACATGCGCCTCACTCACTATAGGTATTGCCAATAAATTGCCTTCTCGTAAAATACAGGTTATACTGGTTCGGATCAGGCTGTAATTAATATTCTCTTGTGTCAGCACATAGACACTATGATACCTAAAGCTTTGCTCGCAGATCATTTCGCTCGCTATCGAAGTATTCTCGCTCGTCAGAATTCGGCGGAATACGTATGCTCTAAGCACACTCATCGATGCGAGATGTCAATAATAGTAATGACAAAACTATGGGTTATGGCGAACTCTACCAGTGTTCTTTCAAATTCTTCATCATTTGTCAATCTCAGTTTTCAGCCTAATGGCAACCCTTACAATCTAAGGTTAACTTTGCATCAGTACCGCAGACACTATAGTATAAAAATGAGGAGCTAGCTGTAATAACCAGGAGACATGAATAGCGTCCTCCTCACGACGTGATTATATTAGTACTATTCCTTTCTAACTCGCGCTATTTTTATGCACAAACTTCTATTAAGATGTCATAATTACTTTTAATATCATTATTTGCTTTAGTCTAACTATTACTTAACGATATCTATGCCAGAAGAGCTATATTTATGTAAGTACCCCACTGCAGTCATGCGTGCATTGGTCCAAACAGTTCGGAATTACTATCTTTTTCCTCGCAACGTATGCAACTTTTAGTTTTCCTTTTTTCCTCCAAGACATATTTTGTCGAATGTCCACCTATTCTTCGAGACGTTAGGTGAGAGAGCATTCAGACAAATGGCCTCAATGTTTTGGTTACTTATAAAGTCGCTTGGTGACACATTCGACCGTCTTTGCGCAGAACACTCCCGATCAGTTATTGAGAATCTACTTCAAAGCTTGGATATGACTACGATAAGCTTTTCTTTACACTACTAACTAAGGGCTTGCCATTCATTTTGCACCCGGGTGTATAAGATTCAGCTCACCTTGAGTTCACAGTTCAAATAACTTATTTTTCAAGTGTTTGTGCAGAGGTCAGTTTTTTCTGTAATAGAAGACCTCTCAAACTTTAGACTTGTTCAGCTACTTTAATATCTCACTCGACTTGGCTATAGTAGCCATTATCTCGCTATGCGCTGCTAAATTCTCTAGTGTAACCACTAGCCGTAGTTCTTACATAGAACACATGGTGATTGATAGTCGAGATCACAGCACCTCCTCAGATTTAACACTCATCACATATGTGCACACTTCACCAGCAACAATATCTAGGAATCACTATTCACTTGTGCCTCGGGAAAGACATGATGGATAACCCACTAGTGTAGTTTCCACTGCAGCTATTGATGCATATACTTCTCTACCTCGAGAGCTGAGTAAATTCATCATGCCTTTACTCCTAGTTCAATGACGTCTTCCATTCATTCTAAGGCTATGCAAGACGGGTGGTAGCGGGGGCTTCTTTTCCCAGAGACCTATCGTTTCACATCGCTTTTTTCATATCCACTACTCTATAACTATCCCATGATTCATTTAAGCTCACCATACACAATATCTAAAGCTCTACTTCGACGTGCAAAACATCATCTATGTTTTCTCAATTTTAGAAAATTGTCTCTTGATAAGTTTAAGCTCGGGTGGAGTTACTCATGGATAACAATTTAAATTGTAAGCAAGTTTTAAGCATGGTGAGTGATTAAATATTGTGAGTTATTTATTGATAAACATTAGCTTTAGTTTGAACATAAGTTAAGATAATGATATTAGATTAAAGATTAACAAAATTCAGGACGCTCGAGTTTAATGGAATTGATTATTAATAGGAATTGAGATGACTTCAGTGATACCTGCTCTAGTCCTCAGCTTCGCAGCAAATTTCGATATTTAAGCTCCGCTTTCTCGAGTTATAGAAAAATTGTATGAGTTCCATAAACATTTAATATAACACAAGAACAGGAGTTGGAGAAGAATCAACCTAAGAATAATATATAGAATATTATATAGCTATAGATAGCTAATAGTATCACTATATGAGTTTTATATAATTTTACATAACTATGTATAGGGATTACGCTAGTAGTATAATATATCATAACTACTATATATATATATATATATATAATACAATATCATAATAGAGGTATATAGAGGTACCTGATATATATATACGATATAGACGTATTTTTATTTATATATATTTATATATAGTATGTATAGACTATATCGCTGTAGTTTATATAGTAGGATATATATATATATTATATATTACACAATATAAATTATAAATTAAAATATATAATATTGATATAATATATAAAAAAATATGTATATATTATATATACATACTACATATATTGTTTAATATATTTATATATATATATATATAAAAGATATAATATGTCACTTATTAAATTAATATATAAAAATATTATATATAATATATATATATTCCATATATATATATAGGTCAAAAAATACAAAATCGTGTGTCAACTCCTTAGCAGGAAAATTCCGGATGCTAAAGGATATTTTTTTCCTGATTTTGTTGGTAAGAGTTTATGTACCCACATGATTATAAACTTTGGAGTATTAGATCCTGATACACTTACATTGAAAGCTGCCAATAATAATGAGGATGTTATAGAAAGTAAGTAGTCCTAATGTAAAGTTATGTCTTATTTATTTTATTTCTATTTTCCTGTCAGAAATTCCGAAGGTACTGTTACGAAAATATTATAGAAATATCTTTAGTGCCTTTTCTTCTTTCTTTTTTTTTATGAATAATTATTTTTAATGTATTACTTTTTATATAAATGAAGTATTTTCGGTCAAACATTGTCGAAGCCCTAATATAAAAGGGGAACTTTCCAACCTCTTAATTAAAGCGTGTAAAGTGTTCTGCTTGCTCATCTGTTCGAAGATGGTAACAGAGAATCTAGTCTTGATAAGACAAGCCTTGTTACATAGATTAAAATCACGTCAATTGTTAGACACCATTCGCAGTTTAGGTTCGAATCTCAGAGTGACTGTACTTTCTGTGACCATAAGAGTTGAAAGGAATATGTTAGGTATGTGTGAAAGAAGGTTGTATTGGGCCTGTTGACTCTTTTATAGTGATGTGTAATATTGTGACAAGGGTATGTGTGTACATCTTGTCAAATTGTCGGTGGAAATCAGCTCATTTGTGTTCGAATTTGCTGAAATTACAAATAAATAAATAAATAAATAAATAAATAAGTGGAGTAGAAATCCACCCCTTCCCCTTAAAACATATTTAAAATCTTTTATGAGAATGGTAATGGTCTCAATGTGTATAGTAGGAGTCTGAGAGAGATAAAAAGTATTCGGGCGATAGGTTATCGTATAGTGGACAGATCTCAAGTTTCGATTGATTTTGTGATAACACATACATCTGAGAGGAGGCGATTGTCGCAAGCAGCACTTATTATAGGTCTCGTAGCAAGCCGTATGGATATTGCATGTATCAGTAAAGATATTGATCGTGAATCTTGTACAATTTCTGACACTTTTTGTTATGTTACATGCATGAATTATTCTTCCGAGGGACTTGGTGATGGTGTTTGCATCAGCAGAAAGGCTGGAAGTGCTCTTGCATATCTTCAGGCATCTAGGTACAGGTCATCATACATAACTGAGTATGATTCGATCGTAGATAGTCTATACTTTGTGTAAAAGAGATATCTGACACATCACAACTATGTAGACTGCTTCGTATCACCTATACTTACACTGTAAACTGAGATATATAGTAATAGTTGTCAAGTGTGTATGTAGGATTGAAAGCTCTTCACTTACTTTTCTTTATCTATCTCATCTTATGACATATGTGGCTATACAAAATTTTAAATTTGCTCTTAATTTTCAGTTTGCCGTCAATTTCTTTGTATTCAAAGCACGTTTCTGCGTTAATTTGATGCTTCATGATTCAAAATGCTCTCTGTCGATGCTGTTCTTATAAATCGGCAGTATCTATCGAATAAGGGGAACGAGAGATGAGTTAAGCTAATGTGTTTCTTCAACTTTAGCAAGACTTACATAGGCAGACACAACTAGAACTATATATTGAATTACTTTATGAAAATTGTTCCAGAATTAACAAACGATAATTAGCCATAAATATATAAATGAATAAAAGTAAGAAAAAAAAAATTTCCAATAAATCTGTACTACTTATCGAAGTATATGGAAGAGCACTGTAGAAATCATCATAATATTATATTTAATATATAATATATATCTATAGTATATATATATAAATATATAATTAATATATAAGTATATGATAGTATATGATTATCTATAGGGTATATACTATATATACATATATATCTAGTAGATATGTGTATATATATATATATAGTATACTAATATTTATATATATATATTAGTATACGTATATATATTATTATATAATATATATCATATATATATATAATATGTGACTATATATTAGTACTTACTTAGTATATAGTTATAGGTCATATATAAATAGTACTAGGGTTTATATAAAGCGGGTGGGCGCTATAGTATGTTATATAATAGCGTTATATATGATAGGTGTACAGGTTGCTGTGATGAGAGCCTAAAGTTATCGTAGGTGATATACTAGAAGGTATGATAGTATAGGATAGGGCGGTGTGAGTAGTGATATTATATGCGTACCGTGTAGATAATAGTCGTATATAGTAGTAGGGATATAGTAGGCATGTAGTATGTAATATAGATATATACGCGTATATATAGCTAGTTATATATATTATAAACTAGTTTTGTCCGATGCATCCGTGAAGTGCGATGCGGTGCGATGCGATGTCGTGGTGCTGTGCGCGGATCGTATTGACAGAGATTTAGTTGCGATGCGTGATGTCAAGTTAATGCGGATGTCTGCGGATGCGTGATGCGAATGGCGGATGCGGTTGCGGACTGTCAGCATACCACTCTTATACTGATATATATATATACCATAATATATATTCTATACGTATAATAGGTTTATATTATTATCATATTTAGTGGAGTAAGGGATATATATACATGATAGGGGTATATTTCGTAGCTATATTATATATATAATTATATATACTAAGTTTTCATAAAAGTACTTGTTTGTAACTGATCGCTACCTTGCACTTCGTACTTGACAATAATGTACTTGAACTCAAGCTGAAATATAATATACTAATTATTTAGGTATAGTATCTTTGGTAATATATAGCATATGTAATTTACTAAATTTATTATTAAAAAAATTTACTTATATAATATATATATATATATATAATAATATATATATAATATTTCTATATATATATATTATATATATATATTAATATATATATATATATATATAATTCTGGCGAGATGGTGATTGATTGGATTTAGAAGTTGTTTTATAAATGCGCTTTATTATGAGGGTATAGTTCCGAAGGTTTAGAGAGCAATAATAGTACGCCTTGTATAAGGAGTAAGGGGGTATAGGTAACTGGTAGGTACTATAGGCGCTTATGTTTATCCGAGTCTCGTAGGGAAGATATAGCTAGTATTTTGGTGTCGAAAGAGTGTGTCAGTGACTGAAGGACTGATTTTGAAGAACAAGGTGGGCTTAGAAGTGGTAGAGGACTGTGTGATCAATTCTTACACATGAAAAGATGACTGGGAAAACGGCGAGGAGAAGATATAAATTGTATTTAGGTTTTATGGATAAGCAACAGGTCGTTGAATAAGATTAATATGGAGGTGTTGAGTGATTATAATGGGTTAGGTGGTAAGTTTCTGAATGGAATCAAATTAAGATTAATTGATAGTACGATAGTGAGCGTATGTAATGAAAAATATGAGATCGAAAAAATTGATGTAGTATTAATCTATTTACTAATCGAGTGATGGCAGTAATTATAATGTTATGTGTCTTATATTGTTATATTATATCAAATTTGTATATTGAAGGGTTATGAAATGAAATTTAGAAGTGTGGTAGGCAGAGATGAGTTAGAATGATGAAATTGGTAAGTAGAGCTGAGGGTTCCTACCTATAATGGCGATGATTATGTTTTTGTGTGGTAAAATCTAAAGAGAGCTGAGAGGATTGGTAATTAGAGATTTGGATAGGATGTAGTGTAAAAGGAGGGTTATGAAAAGTAAACGTAGAATTGTAAGTAATTATTATTTGTTGTGATAATGCATGACAGTCCTTGGTTGTGTAGTTAATGTTCGATGTTGATGATAGCATGCCTGGAAAACAAGTGTTTAGTGGTTTTAAATTTTTTAAGTAAATTATATGTCGTTGTTAGAGATAAGGTTGACTACGGGATTTATTCAAATGGAGTGAATTGTAAGGTAATCAGTTTGTGACATGTGTAGGAATAATGCAGTCCTGGTGGCATATTTCAATCAAACTGTTATGTGCGATGTAAAGGGATCTGAAGTCTTTGCAATATTCTGCGAGTGGTTCTTACATGAGAAGGTTTTCTTGTTACCAGCTGTTGTCTAATGGCATTAATTGTTGAGTCGAGATATGTGGTCTGGCAAGAAGACAGTGTGATTTATAATGTATCAGTTGTCAATAGAGGGATACAGATCTTAGGATAGCTTTGATCGTCAGGCTTGTTAGAGAAGGATATGTTTATCAGATAGAGGAATAACCGTAAAAAATACGAGCAGTGATGTGGTGTGAAGTATAAGCGGTAAAGTGAGAGACAAGTGTGAATGAAAGATAAGATTAGAGGTGGTTTGCGTCATGTGGGCACAAAGAGAGTGATAGTCGTAGGTGCGCTGTATGGGTGGAGCAGCTTAGTCAGTCATCACCGTGCAGATAGTTAGTGTTGCTGGTATCGCACCTGGAAAACTGTTATTTCAGACACCTGACGAACATAAGAATCGATGACTATATCTGATGATCACGTTATAATAGAATGCTGCGAAGAAATGTGAGTTTGGCAGGAGACGAGAGAAAGGTGCATAACAGGAGTGCAAGCGCGGGGTTTATAGATAGATGAGAGTGGATTACTGGTATGCTAGTGTCCATATATCCTGTAGAGTTCATAGAGGCTGAACCACATTGACTAGATCCATAGTGAAGGTTCGTCCGGTCCGTGAAGCTTTAGGGTGGGATCTTCTATATGCGATCATGATATTTCACTACTATAAAAGGCTATATATAATAACGGTGCGGGTACTTTGGTCTGTAGCTTTCTTTCGACATGCTTCTATTCTATTACATATATATATATACTACTTAAGTACTTGATATTCAAACTCTTGTTAGAGAAAGTGACAATGCTCGACAAGACACTTACCGCCCAGTTATGTAAAAAGCAGAACTGAGAAAGCGTTGGGGAATGATGATGGTGATAAGAAAAATGATGGTACGGACTATAATAGTCGAATAATAATAGCAAAAAAAATGATATATAATAGTATTTAATAAATATACTAATAATAATTTGAAACTTAAAAATATCCAGTCATTTTTTAGTTTCTGGGTCAGCTAAGGTCTACTATGCACTATATATAATTCAAAGTGATTATGGCTCTAGTATAATCTAGAAGTTATTATATATCAGACTCCAGCTGAAATGTACGAATAATATTTTATTATAGAAGCCTTATCTATAGTCTTATATGTAAGCAAACTAGAGTGCAGGTGTATATTGAAGTGAGCTACTTTACTTCTTATATCGGATCCAAATTCAATGTTATATTATAACGAGTCCGATTGAATAACACAATTATTATTGATCATCGTCATTATTAGTCAGCTTATTACAATGGAAGTAATATGCACCAATTTAGTTAATATATATATATAATTAACATTTTAATAATTTATCAAGTAATTTAATAAGTATTATTTAACATAATAATAATAAATAACCTATTATGTATATAATTATTTCTATAACTATAAAAATACCTCACATAGATAAGTTATTATATATCTAATTTCACAGTAATTTTAATAGGTATTATTATATACGTATATATACGTATTAGTAGTTGTTGGATATTGAATATTAAATATTCCTTAAATAAGTATTATATAATGGTTTCTGGAATATCTTTTAAACACTCTTAACATATTTATTAATATTTAAGATAATTGAAACCAGGTATTGTCAAAGACTTCAAAAATTTATCTATAAATCCCGTCGTAAACGGAATGATGTTGGAATATTCTGAAGAGAATTGTTTTGGAGAGTAAACTTATACGGTACTATCTTATTATGAGTATGATTTAAAAATATCGTAAATATTTATAATATATAATAAGGATTAATTGAATAGTTAAGCACTACTACTATTATATGAAGTACAGGGTCAGAATTTACTGAATCGATGATATGACAATTATTAGTATTATATTCTGGAATATTGAATGATATCTATAGTCGTAGGGACGTGGATTCGGAAGGCCCGCTGGTCATTTTGCCAACGCTATTTTTACCCTGCACTTGACCTTTTCTTGACCTAAATTTATTTACACTCCTGACGCGTTTGACTATTTTTGGGTCACAATAAGATCCATATTTTGGGCTCTGTATCCTTTCGTTGAGAACTCAAATTTCAGGGTGCCATATTGGCAAACACTAATTTTTTTGGCACAGTAAGTTTTGCAATTCGTAAAACGTACTGTAATAGGGATTGCGCCCAACAGTTTTGCGGTAACTCCATGCCTGAACATGTTGTATCTGCTCCACGCATGTTCTATATTTGTATTCGACACGCCTCTTCTCGGTCTTGCAACGTGGGGTCATTTTGGCGCCACCCTAACTATTTTTTCGGGCGACACCATAAATTTTGAAGCCAACAACGTATATTTTTCTCGACAAAACTATTGGATACCTATCGGATGGGTCGAATCTTAATGGCGCGAACCTAATCGTTTTTGGCATACCTAGAATTTATGCGACCGCACTAATTCTGTGGTTCAATTCCCCTCTTTGGTGCCTTTCCTATGGTTGCAATTTGAGAACATATTATCGATCTACCCTTGTGTATCTCTCTAGGTAAATTTCACTAACACACACTATGACACACACCTCCACATCACTGGCGTACGTAATATAATATAAAGGTAATAATATATATGTAAAAACTGTTAAACGATTTATATTACATCAATAGTAAAACTACTTAACACATTACGTATACATGTATATTAAAGGTTTAAAGTATGCAACAGTGTTCGGATACTCTAAATTATAGTTTGATTTACGTATCATCTATTTTATTTTTTAGAGGAAAATATATAATTATTTATATAGTCATCTACGTTAACACAGATCTATAGTTTACTAAATATATTATATAGGTATTTATTTATATGTGAGTCGAGCAAGTAAATACTAAGATCATCGAGATTTACTTACACATCAATTCATTTCTAGATATATAAGGAATGTAGATTTTTAAATCAAGACAAGAGTTTTAAAACAATTCACAATTTTATACAATGTTCTGACAGATTACTTATCGCGGATAAGTATTGACACTTATCAGGGGACAGATTACTTATCAGCGAAGAATGATTATTATCAGGGACACATCTCTAGTCTACACAACAGATATACTTATCTACCAACAGATGTGACTACTACACTGCATCTAGTAACATAGGAGTTTGCTATATCTACCACAATCACACATATTTACCTCTCACACACACAAATACAACACGACGGTCACCACAACACTCCAACATCACACACACACACACACAGAGCATTATCTCACTTACACTTATACATAGCATTCACTCTGCGACTTACACTCACTGCCATACGGATACTTTATCATATTGCATAATCATTTGCAATTGTAGAACTCCAAATTTTTCCGTTCGACATCCGCTTATTCGTGAGTTCCATTGCGTACTAATATGACATTTGTATCTATTAATTATCGATACTTTTACTGCACTGATATCTTTTTGATGACTCAGATTGTATTGATGGTTTTCAAACCAGAAAGTCTTTGGATCGGTATACTGTAAGTCATCGTTGAGTAAGGAATGATGTTCTAGAGATGTTACGCCTATTCATGGTGTTTCTATTTGGTATAACATGAGATGCAGGATAGCCAGGGTTGAGTGCCCAGAGATCCGCACGCTGCCAATGATAGTGCCGAATGGAGTGCCTAGGTGCAGTGCAACACAAGTAGTGCAGGTAGTGAGTGCACATAGTGCAGTTAGTCTCTGGCAGGTTGCAGAGGTGAGTGTCAAACAAATAGTGGTCAACTGAGAATGCCACTATTTTTTTCAAGCTTTTCCATAGAAAGCCCTCCCCTGAGTCCTAGAAATACGTCCTAATATGGGGCGTATCTATCCCTAGTTAGTACAGGTATTGTGAACTCTGATTAGATGTATATTACAAGCAGCCTAGGATGGCTGTCCTACTATGAAGTTAAACGATCTTTCTTGAGTTATGCATATATTCTATATATACTCATATATAGCCTATATAATCTTAGTATCTACCGTATATAATTTCATATACCTTTAGTTAATATACCTATATACCTATAGCTCATATAATTATAAGTAACTTACTTGGCACTACATCACTTCTACGAACAACTACAAACTATTTGACAACTTATCACACAGTTCATGATGAACACTTATTACCCACTTCGACACACTATGGTACTACTAACCCGTCATAATTCGCTGCTACAGACACTTCACACTCCGTGGCCAATACCTGCCGTTCACGGTCAGATCTCCGCTCTTCCACTTACTCCCGCCTTCCACCTCCCACCACCTCTCCCCGCCCAACTCCCTACTCCACCAATCCTCTCCTCCTCACTACCCCTCCTCGCACTCACACACCCTGAACGCACCTCAGCCATGCACACACATCTACCCCACTACCTCCTCCGCCACCACCTCAGACACATCCTTCACCCACCCACGCTCAATTACATACAAAGCTACACGAGCCAAAACTGGAATAATATGACTCGCAACTCTTTTATATACCACCCAGACTGGAGTAAAGCTTTCTTATGAACTCCTACCTATATAATCATATATTATCATCTCAAACTATATGCCTACGCATCAACATATATCACACTTTCCACCCTACTCACCATATTTCTTCACCTACCTACTATATCATACCCTAACAACCATCGCATCACACTACTCACTCTTACACTATACCTATCTAACTAACTTATGCTTTAAGGTGAAAAATTAAATTATTACTATAGCCTATATATTATTAGCAAATAACTTTGAAATGCCTACAACTCTTGAAATTGCTACTAAGCATTGTATGTCATCATAAGCACTTATGATGTTGCATCATTATTATATTTAATTTTACTTATATCAGGTATATAATATTATGATTGGATACTACTTAATTTTAGTAATGATAACTTATATATCCTTATACTATTTACGAACTATACAATGACACCGTCTAATTATCCATTCTACTCACAATATGTCCTCTTCCATCCAGCTTTAACTATCTCGATCTACTCACATGCTACCTCACCTACACTCCGGCCCGCTACCTCTAAAGTCGTATGCACGTTCACACCCTACTCCTCTACACTATCTACTCCGCCCCCGCCCACACTTCCCACCGCTTACCACAATACGCTTCCGCAACTAGACCCCCCCACCTTGCCACACCCCCACCTGCGACGCGCGTTAATCGCTCGCGGCAGCCCGCGTGCGCCCCGAAAAAAAAAAGCTCCTGGCTAGGCCTGGTTGGAATAAACAAAAACCTATTATGGATTAATTTGCATACTTTTGGCGAGTTTCGTAATACTCTTCTTTTCCGACGTAAGCAGCGCAATACTTCCGCGTCCCTTGCATGACTCGCGTGGTTTTTAAAGCTCCTCATTAAACTCGCAGGCGCACAATATTTTTTCAGCAGGCGTGTGGTCTACTGCTGTTGATTTAGAAAAATCGTGATAGGAGCGTTTACCGACTATTACATAATATATATAATATGCACCGTATATACTATAACGTGTCGCATACTCATATATATAATATATTAGTAGTATATAATACTAGAGCGCATTTTATATTACTCTATATATATATATTAATTTTATGAATGAATAAATTAATATATTATCATACTATATATATATATAACGAGTCATTCACTTCTTATTTCAAAACTTTTTCCTGTAGCTTACTCTATATCTTTTACTATTTTACAGCATAATC
This sequence comes from Trachelipus rathkii, assembly GCA_015478945.1. Taxonomy (NCBI): domain Eukaryota; kingdom Metazoa; phylum Arthropoda; class Malacostraca; order Isopoda; family Trachelipodidae; genus Trachelipus; species Trachelipus rathkii. The sequence continues at coordinate 17,838 of JABUQX010079578.1, forward strand.
TTTTTCCGCGATACTCATTTATATATAATACTATATAGTATATCACTCATATACTCTACCTTACTATCCTACCCCTCTCCTCATATCATATATACTACTAAAACTTCAGTAACTACCATATAATCAGAAACCTTACTATCTAGCCTACCCTTATCACTATATCATAATCCCTCACTTATATCATTTAAACTATACTTATATAAACTTCCTATATCAATATTTATATCTACCTATTCCTACTTATACTCTCCTCTACTTATATTTTATACTTAACTTACACTCATCTCATATTCTACACTACTTACCTCCCTCCTCATTTATCTCTTCTGAAAAAACTTCGCTATCCCCAACCTATCTACCCCTCCTCTGGGTATAAGGAAGGACACAACAACCCCCTGATTTACCTCTACCGCACCGCAGCACAGCGGCCGGGGCGTCCGTCGGCCGGAGCCCCTTTACCCAACCGCGACAACCCACCCCTCGCGTACAGCCTCTATTCTTCCTCACCACTTAAAAAATCTCTCTTTTCATATATATCTTCCTCTCGCCTCTCCCCATCCATCTTCATCTCACCGTGGCCATCCAACATCGCATATTTTTCTTTCGCTCATCTCTATACCTCCGCTTTATTAACTCTCTCGTTGTACTAAATTTACTGTCACTCACCCACGCGCAACAGTCTTCTCTTTTTCACTCACGAGCTCTCGTGCCGCTACCACCGCGCCTTGTAATTACTACACAATTCCACTCTACACATCTTTACCCGCGTCAGACAACCCATAACTACCTAGAAAATAACACGACATGACATCGGGCACCAACTCCCTTTTTAGGCGGCACATTCCCAACCCCGCTAATACAACTTCTACCCACCACACTCCACCCGTTCACTCGAACGATCCAAGCACTTCCTCCACACGCCTCACCACCCTAATCTCCGCTCTCAGCACGTCTATGTCCTACCGTCACCTCCCTACTTCACCTCCAGACCCCATCCCCTACACCCCACCAGCGTCACCCCACCTCAACACATCTCACCTTCTCTCACTAACCGCCCCTCCTCCATCGCACCCCACCACCACTCTTCTTACCTGTCACTCCCCTCTCCAACTTTACACTCTCCCCCTCCACATCCACCTCCGTCTCCCGCCCCACCCTCCGCCCCGTGTGCCCTCCCTGACCTCCTCTCCCTACGCCACCGCGGCTCGGAACTTTTCCCCCAACCACGCCCTTCCCCTCCCCTTGCCACCCCACATCCTTCCAATCGCTTTCCTACCCACCCTGCACTCTCTACCCACCTCCCCTCCACTCGTTTCTCTCCTGAACACTGCTTTCACAGAACAGCTTACATCGAGTACTATAATCTTAGATGAAACTACGACGAATGCACTAATATGAAACTAATCTCAATCGTACGTAGACTCCCTGGACCAAACACCCTTAAATCTCAACAACATGGGACTACTACCTCCTACAAAAGTAATCAAACCATGTCTACCACTGAACAGTTTCCCCCCCCTCCTTATCACTCCACTCTCACCTCACCCACTACCCCACCCAGACTAACTAGCGCATCCTCACCGCGAGACTCACTACCCTAAACACCCCTCCTTAACGGCCAATAGAACCCACTTTTTCTCATACAATCTCTCATACACCCTTTCCACCCTCCCCTATCCATCTATTTACAACAAAATCCGGTGGCTTTACAGCTGACTTTATTAAATTTTCCTAGCCACATATCGTAAAACTCTGGATGGTATCTTTAGTCTTAATTTAATGCTTGATAGATTTTATTTCCAGAACTCTCTTTACTATGGGTATGGCGTTTACCTCGTGATCATATGGTTATCTAACTCATGATCATTAGTTTGTCTTCTGCTCTTACTCTATATATGTTTTCATGCCTTGACTACGATTCTTCTACTAGTACATAAATTTTATGCATCTTGAAAGCAGACTATTTGGCACATTAGTATTTTGGGGTTCTGGCAGTAAGATTCTGGAGACAGAGGGAAGTCCTTATAGAATAATTTTAGTTTTCAAGCGTAGTTTTCATGGACATTGGGAAGTTAGGACCAGCTGTCATACTAAATGCTGTCGCAGGGAGTCAGTTTAGGAATTAGTGGCGCCATCAATAAGATATGGAACAGGGGAGTGATTCCTTTCTGATTCAACTGGCAGTAGGAGACATCATAAGATAAACATAGGATGTAGAAAGATCTGGGCTCAAGATTAACTCTCACATCTCCAACTCATCGAACAGCAATGGGCCTCCACAAAGATCTCAACATAGTTACTAGTGGGGAGTTTTCGATGATGGACAATTGCTTTGTGGGGATTAATAGGGCGGAGGTAAAGTCAAATGCCGGGATCTCTAACTCTCCTCCTGTATTTACAACACTCTGAACTAAGTTCTCGACTCAATCTGTCTCCTCTATCAGAAATCGTATCGTTCACTACCTACTCCAGATATAATGGTGTTTAGATACTTCTCTAGATATTAGCGCGTCCCTATGGTGATTAGATTTCTATGTTTTCAAAGGGAAACGCAAAGATGATAACGGGAGAACCTACATATAATCAAGTGTTATATACCAAGTGTATAATGGGAGCAAAGCGAAAGCCACACTCACAATCATATGTTTTCATAACTGTCATGTTACAATTACTGTTTTGTACAACCATAACCTACTACTTTGTTAACTTAAATACTCAACACAACAAGCACGGATACTGCCTATAAGATTCATATGGAGGGATTAATATTTGCAACAAAAAAAAAAAAAAGTTTTAGAATCTCAATTTTAAAACTGATATGCATCACAACTTTTTACAAATTTCTTTACATACTTTGGCATATTTTTCCCTACAAAGCGTTTTCTAAGTGTTGCCAGAGTTTTCTTAACACCAAAATGCCCTAAAGAGTGGGAATAAGAATTAACAGGAAGAATGAAAGATTCTTCAACAAAAACACGTGGTGAAAGTGGAATAGATTCATCACCGACTAGGGAGACCAAGTCATTCCGATAATAATAGTCCTTTTGCAAGCTTAAGAGCCGTATTTTCTTGGTTATTTAAATATTTTTGAAGTTGTACATCAGTTTCTTTAAATAGCTTAAATACTTCATTGGCGGTCAATCTTAACTGAAAACGCTTAAATACTCTCATTGGCAGAAATATTGAAAATTGATGCAAGAGCATAGCATCATCCTCTGTTGAAGAATTCTGCTGGGGTAGAAAATCTGGTGACACCAAGACTTCATCACAGGATACTTCTGGAATGACTTCTGCTTCAGATATCTGATCTCCAATTTGAAGTGAAGAGCTTGTTGCTGAACCTAATTCTACTTTTCCCGCAGAAGTGGAAGGAGTGGGCAAATTTGATTGGCAATCAGTGGTTCTTTTTGAGGCTGAAATTTTACTCAGGAAATCTACAAGATATTATCTTCGTATTTATATGATGTAACAAGTTTAAATATACTCAGTACAAGAAGTTATGTATCGCTTGCTCCCTTGTAGCAGGAATTAGCATCAGTCTCTTTTTTAAGTGACCTGTGTGACTGAAGATTGTCAATAACACATCTACCTTCCTTGTCTACTATGTGGGGGTTAAATTTCTTAATTGGTTTTACAAAGGAGGAGTTCCTTTGCTATATATACCTGTACAAATTTCAGTAGGATTCAATGATAACTGTAAAATCCCAGCGGAACTGTTATTTCATTTCTGTAGAAATACTACTGCCAAGGCTGTTGACTAGCATCAGTGAAACAGATTTATGAGCATTATTAGAAGGAAACCACAAGGTATAAAGGAATTTTGGAGGGCAATTTGGCAAATATTAAGAGGCTTCTTCTCTGTCAGGATTCATTTACTCTGCATTGGAGTATGGTGCACTTTGAGAAAAGAAAGAGAGGAGAAATAATATTTCAGAAATCCAGGAGAGAAGAGCGCAAATGTTTAGATGCTATGAAAGATTGTAACTCGTTTGATAGTCTTGGGTTTTTGGATATTCCATAATAGCAGTGGTTTTATCTTCATTAGGGAGCATGAAGCCTTCGGAAACATCAAAACCTAAATATGTAACCCAACTCTGTCTCAATTTGGCACTTATAGGCACTACGTTCTAAATTAAAAGATTTTAACCGGTCTAGAACCATTTCTAAAATCTTCATGTGTTCCTCATGAGTAGGAGATGATTAGGAGTGGCAATGAGGATATCATCAATATATATAAAATTTTTTGGATTTAAAGAAGAATTTAAAGATATTATTTTGTAAAACTAGTGGGACTGGAATTTAAGCCTTCTCTAAGACTATTATATTGAGAAACTGAAAAAGGGAGTATTTATGTTAAGAATTTTTGACAATAGGTTGGCTTTAAGGTTATAAAATGCTTTTTTTAAGTCTAAAACAGAAAATACTTTACAACCATGAAGTAAGTTCGTAAAGTCATTTAAGTTAAGGAGACTGAAATTGTCTCAAACAGCTCTTTTGTTCAGTAATCTCAAATAGGCTACTATTCGGACTCCACCACTAGGTAGAAAGTACCGAAATTGAAAATCCCCAAGGTGAGTGCGAGGGAGAAGTACCCCAGCATTTACTAACCTGCCTATTTCTTCTCTTTGGGGTCCTTATATAAAATAGTAGAGGATTTGCGACTTTTAATGTTAATTGGGAAACCCATAACTTTAATTAATTATGGAATTAATTATTTAAGAAATTTTGTTCAGCGGGGGAATGGGGAAATTTGCTAATACCTATCTCACTCGTATTAGTAAAATACTTTGATTATTATTCAATTCTATTCATTACTTATTTCATTTCTATTTTTATTACTCTGAGGCTTGATAGCTACCCCCAGGGATTATTATTATAATTATTAATCTTTCAGCATTAAACATTTTCTAAAATTTTATCATAAAATCATCAAGCAACATTTTATATTCCTAATAGAGAAGTAGAAAGGGAAGCGCGAAGGGAAGTTTTAGGAGAAAGAGTTAATTTACATAAATTAAAATCATTTGTTATGGGCAGTGCTTAGTCATTTCCTTGAATGACTTCACAAGAAAGACAAGTTGTGAAATTTTATATATTAAGCTAAAAATTAGGTTAATTATTTTTTTGTAAGCAAAATTATCCTAAATTATTATCAATTACATCAGCGATTAAAAAGACATGTTCATAGTCTCGCTTCAGCAGGAAATTTAAATTCTTTAGTAATACATTCTAATGTTAATATGACTTTCATTAGCAGCTGTAAGAAAGCCAATAGGATTTTTCCTTTGTTCTGCAGAAGTCTTTAAAATAGAAAATGAACTTCCTGTATCTAGCAGAAATAATTGCTTTGAATTAGCGTCATATATATGAAGCAGACAATTAATTGCAAAATTTTTACATTCGTTTACATATAAAACTATGCGAGCAAGCTTAATCCTGTGAAGAATCTGCAATTTTAACTTCAATTATCGAATTTTCAGGTGCAGTATCTGTATTATCCAATGGTTTCCCATGAACATTTGCTTTAAGCTGGGAATCTTGGGATTGAATTTCTTCCCTATACCAAGATTCATTTTCACTCAACTGAGAAGCTCTCTCGCATAAAACAGATGGTTTTACGCCATTAGTTGCATTTTCACTTGAATGAACATGAATCTGGATATTATTTTTATTAGCATGCAAATTGTATCAACATTTTTACTATAATGTTGTAATTTTATTAATTCAAGTTTGCATGGAGCGTAGCTTTCCTTCCTTATTACGTTTATAATTGTTAAAGACTACTTTTTGTCTTACAAATTTTCGGATTACCACAGGGTTAAAACGCACTTTCTTTGTACAGGGGCGTAACTCCACCCCTATACTTAATTTCCCTGCGAAGTAGGGAATAGGTTCCACGCCATTGTTTTGTGATGGCGCTTGTTTCCACAATTGAGCATTTTGGCCATGTGCTGGTTAGCCATTTCACGGAAGGTGAAATGGTAGTAGCAAAGGGGTCCATCCTTTTTAAATCCTGAAGGTGATCGCCGACCGCGGTTAGAAAATGACCTCTGTTCCAGCCAGGAGAGCGACCTCTGTCCCAACTATTATCATTTACAAGACATCCGTAGATTAATTGAATTTCTTGATATGTGAGGGCTCCACTTCTGAGAACATTACTTAGTCGATTGTTTCAATTTGGTCAATATTGTGGTGCAATGTGGTCTTCTTTCTACGGTTTGGGGATCTTTTGCTGGTAGGCGAGAATGGAGTACGGATTGACCATATCTGATAGGGTTTTGACTTATGATGTTGTGATTCCATGAACACGTCATGCTTCAGCCAATTTATGAATATCTGCATCTCCTTTCAATACCGTTAATAACGGTAACAGATCCTCAGGTAGAACACGAAGAACATCTGTTTCAATATGGTTTTCATTTTTATGTAGAAGCCATTGATAACTGCGGATTCCTAATGATGCTTTGATTCTGTTAAGATATGCGGTGGGCTTTTACCTCAGGTTTAAGCTCTGCGAATAAAATTTTCAGCCTTCTTCTTTATCAGAATGGAGCATAAGTTGTTACAGGCGAACCATTCTTCAATAGTTTTGGTGTTGATAGGAATAATCTTTATTCTTGAAGTTATAGCCGAAGGTAGGAGAGGACTGAGAAGTTGAACTTTTTCGTTTATAGTAAAAAATATAGCGATAGATTCCACTCTAACCACTTTCCCACATCCCTTGTTTCAAACCAAGGAATATCCTGCACAGAGAGTACTTTCCTAGTTCTTTTGAATGTTGTTTCAGGTGATGGGGGTGCGAGAAAAACGATCCTCTCACTGATAAGTTTTAGAGCTGTGACCGGTCGTTCCTGTTTCAGATTTTCATGTTTGTCCATCTTTAATCATTTATTTCAACATCTACATGATATATAGAAATTCCAGACTGTGGATTTTTAAAATTTTGAACCAGACCTGCTTTTCTAGTCGAAAGTCATCGTTGTAATCACAATTTTTTTTTTTTATTTTACACATTTCTTATTGTACATATCATTAAAATTTTATTTTACTGTTTTATTAGTTATTTTGTAGTAAAAGCACTTGACTCACTTCAACTACACAATTACCCAATTGGCTAATTTTTTAAAATTGTTAAAAAAAAAAAAAAATTTTTTTTTTTTTATTAAAACATTTATTTTATAAAAATTGTCTGCCAAAATAATAGTTGTAGCTTACTAATATAGGCCCTAAGAGAGGACAGATAGTTCCAGTAGGCTTAGGCCTTAACTAAATAGGCTAGTTTTTGATTTAAAATTTTTCTTTATTTTTAATGTTTTTCTTTTATATTTGTAGAAGATTTTTTTCTTGCTTTATTTATGAATGCACTAAAAACTATAGTCTTTTATTTTCATTGTTGAACTCAATTAATGCGTGCGTAGGCAGCATAGCCTTATACTGGCCTAATTTTTTCCAAAGTGATTATGCATTCAAATTTCTATTTTTTACTTTTATAATGATTAAAAAAAAAACTTAACGTTATATTCTTTACCATTATAATAAACCTTTATTTGTTTGTTTTCGGTACTCTGGGGTCACCAAAACGTGGAAGGACTTATTCTAGAGTCTAAGCCTTACCAACGAAAAAGTATAGATTTTCATTCACTTAAACTTTATTTTTTATATTATTTCTTCTATTGTATGTTACAGGATTACTGAAAGATATTTTTGTTCAGATTTTTATTTTGTGATTTAAAATTAATGTACAGAGGTTTATATGTATTGTGTGTGAGGTAATTGTTTTTTATCTCATATATAATTCGGCGTTACACAAATAATAACAACCAAGAATAAATGACATGGGTATTTTTTTGAGGGGCAATTCCAACGTTAACCAACTTTAACAATTATGGCATTTTGCGCCATATACTTCGTAATTATTCAAAGTATTCACATCAAATATAAAAATTTAAATTTTATAACAAATTATCATATTTGATTTATATTCATATATAATATTATATAATATCTATATATATATATTATATATATATATATATTATATATATATATAATTTATTATATATATATATATATATATTATATATATAATTATATATCGAAAACGGGCGGAAATGAGCCAAATTTGGGGCATTTTTTTTTTTGTGAAGTATGAAAAATCGAAATCACAAGCTTGCATTTTAGTCAAAATCCAAATTTAAACTTCTTAATGGAAGATGCATTTCAATGACGAAAATTTAGCTTAAAAATTTTAGTAAATTTTTGAAAAAGGCAAGTGACAAAAAAATTGAAATGGGTAAAATAGGTCATTGAATATTATTTCTCTAATGATTGTACATTAGTATTTTTATTAATATATAAATTTAAAACAAGTATTAAAGGTGTTGTAAAATTAATTTGGGTAGGGAAAAAGATGTCTAACTTATATTTTAATCATTTTTAAACATAGATATTTGTAGAAAAGTAAAAAAATTTATTTTCATAAATTTTTTTTTTATTGCTTTAAAAACACTTATTATTATTATTATTATTAATATTATTATTATTATTATTATTATTATTATTATTATTATTATTATTATTAAAAAAAAGATGTTTTATTATTTTATACTAATTAAAAAATTTTGCAAAAAAATTATTTTTTTCCATGCTAAGGAGTATTAGCTGTTTCGTGAGACACCTCTCCTCACTACTCAGAAAGACTGTACCTCTACCACTTCACCTCATCCTTCTTGAAATGGTTTCATATGGCAGATTGTATCTTCTGGTGGTATCGCGGATACCTGCACCCTCTTCAACATCAATAATAGCCTGTAAGATGTCTTCTTGGGTGTACATAAGTCGCCTGATACCTACCTACCTTTTGCTACTGGTACTTTCTGGGCATCTGCAGAGAGGAAATAGGCTATGTTGTCAATTGATTATCAAATTATATTAAAGACATTAAATATAGGTAATAGATAAAGAATAAAGTGAAAATATTATTAAAAACGATAATAAAAAAGGTTATTTATAGTTAAAGATATAGCTAGTGACTCATTTTACTCCAAAAGTGAAAACCTTAAATATTTTACAAACGAACATATAAATGTAAAATTATGTAGATGAAAATCTTACTTTTACATTGTTCTTTATGTGTTAATTGGATTTACGAAAAGCTACAACTTTCACGACTTTGGAAGCTCTCACATTTAACTGGAAAGTTCGGGGTTAGTTGAGGTTGTGGTTTCGATTTTTTGAGTTATAATTGCATGGTTATTTAATTAAATAACTACAAAATAATTTAATCTAATTATTAGGGATGTACCTTTACCAGAAAAGAGGCTGATACCGATACTCTATTTTTTAAGGTGCCGATACCGATACCGATACTTTAATTAATATAATAAATACACGTAATAAGATGAACATTTGTGTACTGCTAGGCAACTCAGGATTGCATTCCCTGCATATTTATTTATAAATTAAAATAGTATTTTAAGGAGAAATGCAAATATAAATTTAATAACTTTTTATGTTTGTGTTTATGCAAAATAAGATTCACTATTTAGTTTTCAGTAAGTATTAACAAAGTTTCGCTACTACTTTTTCTATTTAACATGCATTAATTTACAGAAATTCTTTAACTGCTAACAATATAAAGAATAAATAATGAAAGAAAAAAAATTGATTTATCTTGAAAAAACAAATAAAAAACGCTACTTATCAAACTGACATAATAATAGTATAGGCACTCCTTTAAGATAAGTTAGATATCCTTCAATACTCAAATTCCAAAATTTCTCAAATTGTGATGCAAAAACATTAAAGCTTTCACTAGTATCTTGGCGGAGCCTGTTCCTTTTTGTGGGTGTTTACATTCCCACCTACACTAAAAATACGTCACTCTCGAACTGATGAGGGAGGGGTGATAATTATTTTCTTGCAAGCACTGGATAAAAATGGAAACCTTGGCCCATTTTCATGCACCACTGAAAAGGTTCTCTTCTGTAGGCAGCATCTCATGTTTTCGTTGAGCCTCATCTTTTCTTTCACAGATTGTGCAATTTGAATTATCTTTGCTCCTCGATGATTGTATTAGGGATGGGGCGGATATCCGGACACTTATCCGGCAAGTCTTTTGACTAATCCAGTATTGGCCGGATATCGTTATCGGCGGATAACGGATAATTATTCCCTGGTAGGTTTTCTCGTTGGGGGAAATATTCAAAATATATTGAAAATTATATATATATTATATCTATATATTATTATATATATAATATTATTATATATATATATATATATATATATATATATATATATATATATATATATATTATATTATATATATATATTTATATATATAATAATTTATTATATATAATTTTTTTGACTTTCGATGTTGGGTACCAATGTTATCTTACGATTCTCTTCATTTTTTTTTTGCTATAAGCTATCTGGAAATTGGTCGTAACAAGCCTCAAAATTATATTCATTATAACTTTGCTTAGAAAATTTGTATAGAAAAGAATAAATTGTTGTTTCAAAACTTTTATATATGCATTTAGCCTTTAAGTGTTTCGTTAATTATTCAGTACTTATTTAAAAAAAAATTTATAAAATCTGAATGCAAAAAATATGATTTTTCGTTGTTGCTGCTGCCATGAAGTAAAAGAAAGGCCAACGTGTAAAAAATTTGTGGACTATTAATTTTGGCATTCCACTGAATTCCACAATCTTTTTTGGTAGTCCTCTAATTGCGGAATTGTGGAATGATATAGGCTTCCGGTAACTGCAATTCCGCAACATTTTTAAATTATCTCAATCGCAATTACAACAATTTATTTGGTATTCGCATTGCAGATTAAATTGCCGGAACGGGCCACCCTGATACATATATTTATATATAATATAATAATATATATATATATATATATATATATATATATATAATATATATATAAATATATATATATAATATATATTATAGGGTGTCTCACGAGTTATTTTACAGCGGTGTATCACCGTTCGGGATGTTTAAGTATGAAAGTGTGTAAGGATGTTCGATTATTTTATTCATTAAGGAGGAAGGGATATTGCTAGCGTTGGTGTCTGCACATAGCGCTAAATTCGAAACGCGCCAAACTCAGATGTCGATGGGATGATATATTTTTTTATCTTCTGTGAATGCAATAAAAAATGAGGGTGGCTCTTCCTCAGACATTAATTTGACTACGGTTGTTCGTTCCACTCAATGTGCACATAAACACATATGACGTCATCGTAGAACACATGTGCTAACAAAGCCGAAACTTGTCATATGATAATTAGGTTAAATTCAATAGGCATCTCCAATAGTATTTAAAAATATATCGATACAGCTAACAAAAGGAATTAAATTAAATTACCTATGCATACCTTTTAGATTACATTGATATGTAATATGTAGCCTAATTAAATACGGCATGTGAATGTGTACAACCAACTAAGATTATATGGAGGTTATGTCATAACCTACAAATTAATGCGTAATATGTATAGTGAAACATGCTTCAGAGTGGTTTTGTTTAGTCGAGCATACATTTGGAACATGAGTGACAAGTATACGAGGACGAAGCGTGGACATGTTGGAGTGTAATTACGCAAAAGAGGATGCTCGCCGAGCTGTTGCAGAATATGACAGTTATCACATCGACGACCGCGAGCCACATGCATTCATAAACCCCTACGCGAGTTTACAGACGGTTCCACAGGTACAGGGTGATAAGTTTAACCCTCATCACTACGGGAGGGAGGTCGTGGTCCGTACATTCGACGTCGAACGGCGTTCTGTTACACCATGAAAATCCAAACGTCTCATTAGGCAGCTAGGTTCGGTCTTGGAACTATCGAAGGAAACATACAACGATTCGTGTTGCATAAACATGTATCCATATAGACCATACATTGTACATGGTTTGCATCGTGAAGACAAAAAGGGCATCTGGGATTCTGGCTGTCATTGATTGCTTCTAATGGATGTACCGGACTTATTGAAAATATCTTATGGACCGATGAATCTCGCTTACCCAATAAGTATTATACAGGTGGAACTTCAGACATTGGGGGGAAACAAACCCTTAACATTCACTAACCATCACCAGGTCTCATACTCAGTCACGTTTGGTGTGGTTACTCAATAGTAGGATTATCGGGCTTAGTTCTTCGAGGGAAATTTGACAGGCCACGGCGTTACCTCCATTTCCTGCAGACCGTCCTTGTTGACATCCTGAGTGAATATTCTTTAAATCACAACGAAAGAATATATTCACTAACATGAGGTGCCCAGTAATAATGCAGCTATAGTGAGACCTACCATCGACAGACCTTTCAGGAAGATGATTGGAAGATTTGGTAATTTTCCATGGTGCACGTTCACTCCCGACTTAAACACAATGGACCTACTTTCTGTGGGGGTATCTCAAACATACCATGTATGCTGGGTTTAATGACCCAGTAACTCGCCCGATGATCTTGCCGTCGAATAACCAACGCATGTAGGGGATCAACCCGGTATCACTTTCATTGGCATGCAATGAAACATGGCGCCAGAGGGCTGAGCATGTATTCGCATAGGATGAAAGGCCGTCTTCGAACAACTATTTGTAATAACCTGTATGTTGTACAAGTTGAAATGGAACTTTACGTTCTTCCCTTCTTGCATGCTGTGGATAAGATTCATAAGTGTAAAATTTGTTTTGACTATTAACCGTTATATTAATTAGATTATAGATATATGAGCTTGTATTAAATAACATTGTTTTCTTCAACCTTTTCACATTCACAGTTTAAAACTATTGTTGGTGACATTGACGCATTATGGGTACATTGCGTGGAAACAAAGACCGTTATCAAAAAATGTCGAGAAGGAAGAGCCACCTCATTTTTTATGTGCATTTCACAAAGCCATAAATAAAATATATCATCCATTCGACATTCGCATGTTTGTGAAGCGTTTTCGTATTGCGCGTGCTCAGACACCACCGTAACATATCATCGATAATAAATTAATTAATCGAACTTATATTCTTAAACATTTTCATACTTAAACATCCGAGGTGATACTGCTGTAAATAAACGTGAGACACATATATATATATATATATATATATTATATATATATATATATTATATATATATAATTATATTATATAATATATATTATATATATATAATATATATTATATATATTATATATATTATATATCATACCGGAATAAAGGTATAGCAAGGATCTACAGTTTTCTGAAAAAATTCCTAAGTCAAAATCAATATTTCGATATGTATATATAATATTATTATATCAATAATAATAATAATAATATAATAATATAATAATAATATTATATAATAAATAATAATAATATATAATTAATATTGTAATCTAATAGTAATATATAGACCTATATATACTATATCGATATATTGATTTTGGACTTTGAATTTTTTTCAGAAAATATGCGGAGTCTGTGTATACCTTTACCATATACGGTATATTATGTACAGACTGCAATATTCCGCCCGGATACTTCCTGGCCGTATATCCGGTATCGGTTTAACTTCCAGCCGGATATCCAGTATTGGCTATCCGGCTAATTCACTTCCGACCCATCCTAGACTTCTTCTTCAGTTTTTTTCGATGGGGTTCCTTGGTGTGATTTCCTTTGAAGGTGAATGGATGTCAATGCAATTTCGACCTTGAACTTATCAAAATCAAACCTAACTACATATCCAAACCTCTTCATTTCAGTAGTTTTTTGCTGAAGAGCCCAAATCGTCACTAATCAGTGCGTTTGCTAGGGGGTTCGCTGATAAGGCGGCTTCATTCTGTGAATTTTTTTTTATTTTGTCACGGCGAGCAAGCTCCTCGGATATGCTATTTAAATGCATTCTAAGAAGTGGTTACAGTCAGAGATGGCCATTTTGGGGTTTATGCTAGCTTAATAAATTCCTTATTAGAACTTTTATTTATTTTATTTTTTTTTTGGCAGTTGTCACCTCAAATTACGCAGATAAGCACAGACGCAGGAAAGTGAGGGAGATTAAAATTGAGTAGGAAACACAGAAGTTGGAAGAGATTCGCAGAACAGAGGTGGCAGGAAGAAGGAAGCACCACGTGAACTGGTTGGTAGTTTTATTAATATCAACAGAAAACTCATGTGCGAAACACACTTTGTGCTACGAGGGTGTCGTAAAAGGTGGTGGTACGCGAGTGGAGGTTCCTTCGAGCACTTCCGCTACGGTACTATAGAAAAGAGATAAAGCCAACATCGCGCTGCAAAGATGAGGTCCAGTGAGCTAGAAGGTAACAGGATAGTTAAAAGCTTTTGGGTCTTTGACTCTACCTATCCAAAAGCCGGATGAAACCAGAACAATCCCCAGATATGAGAGCAGTATTCATAAAAGGGTGGATGAAACCTTTGTAGCTGGGGTAACTGAGAAGGGGAAAAAAAGTTTCTTAGTCTAAACAGAAAATTCCGTTTCCTTGCCGCCCTAGCACCGTTGTGATGTGAGGTTTTCAAGCCAATTTATTGTCTGTGTTCATTCCAAGACAAGGATGTTTTATATGTCAACAGGAAAGAGAGATGAGAGAACTGTCGAAAGAGATAGGCAAAGTTAGGTGTCTTAGAGAGGGAGATTTGTAGAAGTTGGTTTTTAAGAATAAATTTCACAAGGTTCAGACGACCCACCCTGAAATTCTATTCAGATCAGCGAGAGTAGAATCGGAAAGATTAAGACGAGAGACTATTCTAGAAGTAAAAGAGGGAGCAGAAATTGAAATGAGTTGAGGAATGAAGGGTCGAGTCATCGTCATCATGAGTGGATAGAGTTAGATGTGCAGGTGAGAAGATTCATTAATGAAAGCAGGAAAGTAGGAATAATACAGAACCCTGAGGAACACACTATTGACAGAAAAGAGTCGCAGCTAACACAGCCGATATTGAGGATTTGAAAGAAAGCTAGACATAAGTAGCAAAGAGAAGAGGAAACCAAAAGAGAGGGAGCTTGGAGAGCAGTACGCGTGCCATACTCGGTCAAATGCTTTGGTATGTCAAGCGCCACGCAAGTCTCCCCGTAGTTCTAAGGGCGGAAACCTAAATCTGTTAAATAGGAAAGTATATGCTAGTAAACCTCGAGTGCCGTACTGGCGATCAGAAAGAAGGGAATGAGATTCCAGATGGTTAAGAAGTGAGAGTTGAGAGATCTTTGATAGAATTAGATAGAATACAAGTTTAAGCTATAAGGGCGATAGTTAAGAAAGGGTCAGAGCGGCTTTTCCTTTTTTCGGGAATAGGTTGGACTATGCGCGCTTCCATCACTGAGGGAAAGTGCTAGTATTGGGGCAATAGAGGATATAGTTGAATGAGGGTGAGGTCAGCATGGAAGCACACTTCCTCAAATCGGGGAGGAATGCATCCGGGCACCCGCATTCTACGTTCAATCAGATTTCAGAGCC